>VWPU01011679.1:64723-92956 GCA_013398955.1 Callaeas wilsoni
AAAAAAAAAAAAAAAAAGGCAGCCCGATCCAGGGATTCGGAGGCATCCCGCTAGCGATCAGCTGACGCGCCGAGCCGAGCTGCAATGTGTTGCTTATTCATTTTGTACGGTGGGAGCTGCCGGGGCTAAGCAGAGCTGAACTATGCCTCTCCTACAGCCGCGCTTGTGCAGACAGAGGGGTGAGAGAGAGGCAGCCGCCGCGGGAAGAGCACAGCCGGACTTTCTCCTTGTTTTTATCCATTTCTGCAGGATCATGTATTTATAAGGGATGAGGTGGGCCACAGGGATCGCAGGCCTGAGGTGCGGCCTACCCAGTCAGTGCAGAATCAGGCCCTCCACTACCGGAACCGAGAGCGCTTTGCCACAATCAAATCAGCATCTTTGGTAAGAGCCCCCATCCCACCCCACCCCATCCCACCCCGCTCCGCGGCCCCTCGCTGCCATCGCCTCCCGCGCTGTTGGTGCTGTTGGCATAGCAACTGGATATTGCACTGAAAGAGATTTTACCTCTCTGTGTGTGTGTGAAATATATCATATCACATATGTGAAATATGTCTAATTTCTCTGTGCATTTCCAGTGTGAGATATCCCACCTTCCTGGGTGAAGTTAATACCATCTCCTTTCCCCCCGCTCCATTTCCCACCTGTCCCTTTTGTTAATATATTTATCTGCATGTGCATAAAGTGTGTGTGAGGTGTGTGAAAGCTGCTGGAACGCCGTGGAGATGCAGATGCAGATGGGTTTGGGAACAATAAGATCGCTGCTGCCCGCCCTGAGCCGCTGCCTGGTGGTTTTTTTTTTCATTCATTCATTTATTTCAAGCAACTGTACCGTGACTGCATTTTCCAGCCTGATCCCTTGGAAGGATTGCTGGGCTGCGATAAGGGGGAGAGAGAGAGGGCTTACAGCGGGCTGTGGGCTTACAAAGGGGAGGGGGATGGGATGAATCCATCAAGATTTGTACTATTGCAAATGTGATTGCTGTGGATGCCTTTGTAGTAGGGAAAGGGGTGTGTGCCGGAAGAGTTAGTTGTGTGCCGCCTCCCCCACCCCGCATCCACCCGGGCTGGGAGCAGCCTTTTCCAGGGAAAGCAGTGAAAAATGGCCCTTCACAGGTAAAATGAATGTCCTATTAAATATTTCAGCCCGTTGGTATTAGAGGTCAGATGGACGGGGAGCGTTAGAAAGTCCCCACGGTTTGGCCATGGCACTTGCTCAGTGCTATGACATCATCCTGGACCAACCCCGAAATTACACCAGCGAACCCTCCCCTTCCCGCTTTCTCCTGCCTCCACCATGGGGGTTCTCCTTCCAGACCACCATTTCTGGATCCCCAGAATCGCCTGCCATTCCTGCATGCACAAGACACGGTGTGTGTGACCACAGCTAAAGGTTGTGACTGGAGGGAAGCAGCAGCAGCAGTGCCAGCAGCCCAAATTTTTCTGTGTGATTGTTGCTGCTGCTGCTGCTGTTAAAACCTGAAATGATGCTGTGGCATTCAGGCTTCTGCCCAGGTGCTTCCTGGGAGCATCTGAATCTCTTCTTTTGCAGGTGTATTTCTGGGTGCCCATACCCTGAGTGCTCCCCAGGCTGGTGTCCCTTGCTCCCCCCAGTTTAAAGAGTGACCTAGAAATGTGTGTGTTAGAGGACTTCATGCAGCACACCTGACAGGGGCAGGATTCCTGCTCTCCTGGAGACCCTCTGCCCTGGGAATTTTTCCTTTTTCTGTGTATGTGTGTGTGTGTTTGCACCCAGTGTAGTGCCAGCTCTTCTACTGCCTGCACTGAGCAGATAAAAGTAGGACCCAGTTAGGTTGGCTGGAGGGAAGAAATGATGAATGACTCATGTATCATACTCCAGACATACAATTTCATTGATAAATTGATATGAATATATTCATGTTCTTTTACTCCCTGTGCAAAGCTGCTGCACCTTGTGTCCTGCCTTCAGCAGCAGGGCCCATAACTCCTGTCTTCCTTGGAAATGTCACCCTGGGCTGCTTGGGTGGCTTGAAGGGCTTGCATGGCCAGGTGCCTCTGGGAGCTAATGAAAGTATGGGCTGTGAGGTATTCCCAGATCCCTGAGCTCTGGGGAGGACAGCTGATATCCCAAGGTCACTCCTAAATCCCATGGCAGCCTCCTGTGGGGCTGGGATTGTCTGCCTTAATTCCTTACTCACTTGGATTTACTGAATCTCTCTGCTTCGGTGACCAAGTGGTGATAAAGATAAAAATAATTTTGGGTGGGGAAGATGGAAAGCTTTTTGGAGAGCTTCTCTTTTTTGCGTTTTCTGTGGAACATGCTGTGTTGTCCCCATCATACACACACATATCCCCTTCCCAGTGTAGAGGGAAGTTCCCAGCACACCTCCTGGGCACTCCAGGAGGCGTTGGTGTGTCCTTACTTCTGAGGTTGTGTGGTGGGGCAGGTGTCCCTGTGTTTGCCCACAGTAATATTTCATTGTGATGAGCTTTCCCTTTAATAATCTTCCATTCCCACCTCTTCCTGTTCCAAAATGGGAATCTATGGGAGGAAAAATAAAAGTTTAAACCCATTGCACAGAATCTGGGTGCCAGTGCTTGTGTTGGAGCACTTTTTATCACTGTCACCATTCAGTGCCTGGATGATGTCAGTGGGGAGAGGTGCTGACTGCTGCTGCTCCTCTGGCCAAGGGAGAACTTCTTCCTGCTTCCCTGCCCACCATTTGTGGGGAGGGCAAGGTCAGTCATGGAGCTGATTTGGGGAGAAAGACCTAAACATGCCTGGAATTTGTAGTGTGAACCCATAAATTCTGGCTTTATTCATCTCTCTGTGTTAATTTACTCTTTCGATGGCAGCTGGAAAAGATTTTTCCTGTGTGGGTGGGTGCTCAAGATCCCACCGTGGTTGAAAACAACCAAACCAGCAAGCTTTGATGGTTCCCTGCATCTTGGCTGCTGCCCATTTTTCAGCAGCTGGAAACATCTTCCCGGGCACAGAAAGGTTGTGCAGTTGGGAGCATCAGGTGGCCTGTATTGCAGAGAATCAAAAATGGGAGTTCTGGCCCCAAATTCAGTAATATGGGATGATATTTGCGTGTAAAAACTTCCTTTTATGGGATTTGCTGAAAACCACCCCCTAACATGAGACCAGAGCAGTGTTTTTAGAAGAAAAGCACCAGGTCTGGGGCTGGTCATTCCACAGCTGTTCCTGCTGGTGCAGGCCAGGATCTGGGGCTCTCAAGGCCTTGCTCTTCCCTGATAGATCAGGATATTGCAGATGGAGGTAAGACTGGCATTCCTAAAAGTAATCCAACATACAAGTTGGATCTCTTTCCAAAAACAAGCTGAAGCTGTTTCAGGGAGTGCAGAGGTCACAGAGGGACTTATATTAGGCAGCTGCACACTCCAGGTGACCCAGGGATTTTAAGAGTGGTTCCCTTGCCGTGTTACTCTGCAAAAGCATCATGTGAATTTGAAGGAAACTGGACAGACCTCCAGAGAAAATAGTCAAATGAACTATCCACAAAGAAAGTGTGGATATCCCTTTTGACTCTTGCAGTAGTGCTTTAATATTGCTCAGATTAAAGAAAATCATGAAAATGAGCAAATGTGGGTAAGAAAGATGAAGGAGCTTAACTTTGGTCATAATTCAATCAGCAATTCTAGTAGTCATATTTTCCTGGACCACCTTTCTCTTCAATCAGTTTTGTGTAGTCACAGTAACCATCACTCACCTGGAACAGTGGTGAAAAATACCCTGCATGTTTCTGCTCTTGGAGTAAAAGCTGCCATCTGAAATGGAGACCAGGCACCTACATCTCCATATTATTTCGCAGATTATCAGTGATCCATAAATTAAAAGTTACAACCAGAAATCTCTTGAAGCTCAGCAAGCTGTTGTTTGAAAAGAAGGGCAGAGGTTCTGCATGTTGATGAGACTACACCGCTCAGCATTTTCAAGGGAAAGCTGTTTTCTGAATCTCTTCAGAGATGCATTGATCTGCACTTCTGGGTATCTTTCAAGCTTGACCCCTTAGGTCCCCCCTGCCTCATGCATCTCCTCAGCAGCTGCTTTTACAGTTTTCAAAGGCAATGATCAAGTAGTTAAAACTTCATAGAATCCCAGAATGGGTCGGGTTGGAAAGGACCTTAAAGCCCATCTCATTCCACCCCCTGCCATGGGCAGGGACTCCTTCCACTACCCCCGGATGCTCCAAGCCCTGTCCAGCCTGGCCTTGGACACTTCCAGGGATCCAGGGGCAGCCACAGCTTCTCTGGCACCCTGTGCCAGGGCCTCACCAGCCTCACGGGGAAGGATTCCTCCCTCACATCTGGGACATCTCATTTCATAGAAAGATCAGACAGTGAGGACTCTATCAAAGGCCTTGGTGTTCTCTTTGAAATCCAAATGCCAGCAGAAGAACAATGTGATGTCATCCAGGGCCTGCAGAGCCAAGTGTCTGTGTCTATGTGAGCAGGATTCCCTGGATGTGGCCAGGAACATGGCAGCAGGGCAGCCTGACTCCAGAACCACGTACCTTCACATGGAGCTGTTCTCTTTCACCCTCTTCCGCTGAAGCATTGATGTTTTATTTCAGAGGATCGAGTTTCTCCCAATGGACTCATCTGGCTGCTGCCTTTATAGACCTTTCCTCTAAAATTTTGGACTCCTTTCTCATCTCTTGCTGTGAGAAGCAGCTGGCAGGGTCTTGCTCAGAGCTCTGCTTCTTCCAGCACAGAGGAGCTCGGTATTTTGGTTATTGAGAGGTGAGGATTCCTGTCCCTTAGGAGAGGGTTCAGTATCTTGGATAAACAGTGTAGAAAAGGGAACTCTAAACAGCTGCTGGTTTGGAGGAGAAGTTGACAGCTCAACTTCCTTACATAAAGCTAAAATCTTGGAGAGGTGAAAGGAAGTTTGGATTTTATGGCAAGTGAACTGCCTGTGGGAGTAGGTTGGAAAAGACATCTCTGTTCTCAGTTCTGTGTGTGCCAAAGATGCAGAGAGATAAGAAACTGAGAAAATGTCATACCTTAATGAAAGCTGTTCTGGTTTATACAGGTTTTTGGTTCTCCTGATGATCTGATTGATTGTTGTGTGCTGCAGGGAGATCTCTGGGAAACTGCAGCTTTCTGGTGTGAAGGATCCTGACATTTCTTGGTTATATGGAGAACAGATTTTGTAGTTATCACTTTTTCCCTCATGATAATCTATGGGCTTATGTTTGTGGACTTCTTCCTGAGAGGTAGCTCCGATCTCTGCTCCTGTGACCAGGGACAGGACCTAGGGAATGGCTGGAGCTGTGCCAGGGAGGTTGAGGTTGGATATTGGGAACAGCTTCTTCCCCCAGAGGGTGCTGGGCACTGCCCAGGCTCCCCAGGGAATGGGCACAGCCCCGAGGCTGCCAGAGCCTCAGGAGCATTTATTTGAACAATGCTCCCAGGGATGCCCAGGGTGGGATTGTTGGGGTGTCTGTGCAGGGCCGGGGCTTGGACTCCATCATCCTTGTGGAGCCCCTCCCACTCAGGATATTCTAAATAGTACATGGAGTTCCAAGTGTCTTTGTCCAGGAACACCAGAAAGGTGATTACTGGAACATCCACAAATTTTCTTGTTAAACTGGTCGCTGGAGCTGCTCGTTCATTAGGGGCTTAATCTTTAAAACCATAATCCTTTATTCATTCACAGTCTGAAGGACTTCTCTGGTACTGAACTGGGCATGTTCAGTAACTAATGTTCATTCTTCCGCATTCTCCCATCCCTGCGATCACCATGTGCAGACTTTGTCTTCGAAGACCATCCTCAAGAGTGCTGGACTTGACTGGAGGTTATGGTGATAAATGAGGTCTTTATCATGAGCTTGCTGAACACGGACATTAAATCCACGAGACGTCCACCAAGTCTGCTGCTCTCATCTCTCATCTTTAGGATGAGATGCTGCTTTTGTTTTCTTCTGACTTTTTAATGTCTCATCTTCTGCTGTGACTGGAAGGCTTTATCAGCTAGGCTTGTAATTAGCAATTGCATCCTATTGTTAGGGATAAATATCCCAGATTTCATGGGAAATCTTTCCAAGATGGAATTCTAGTCATGATAAAGCTGAGCAAAATTGGAAATGGGGTGCAGAGGAGCAGGGAAAAAAACAAGGATAAAAGTTAATGAGTTTTGCTGTAAATAAAACAAGTGCACATTCTACATCTCATTAGAGATCAGACCAAAGGAGACTGGCAAAGTTGCTGGAGGATCCTTAGATCCATTTTTTCTTAGGCTCTTGCTGTTTGCTTTGTTCTGCCAACGTCTGGGAACGGAGTGTGCCGTGCAGAACATCCCATTGCTCACAAAAGGGCCAGGCCCCAAAAATAGCACATCCAGGAAGATCTTGTACTGCTGGTGGCTCCCAGATCTCCGTTTCTCTTCAAGTGCCTGACCAAGGCTGTTCTCTCCCAGCTGGATATCACTTAACTGTTGTCAGTGGCGTGTGTGGAATGTTGGGGGTCTGCCTGTCTTACCTGGCATCTGTCTCTTATCATTAACTTGGATTCTCAGAGGAATTTTCCTTACCTGGAAGCTTCTGGCAGAGATCTTGTTCTTGTTGAACTTGACTGAAATGTGCAAGTTCCTACGAACACTTCCCAGCTTCTTCCAAGTGTGTGTACACTTGGAAAAACCAGAAGCTTTTTGAAGTGTAGCAGAACACAGGGCTAAGACAGCGTTTGTGTTTCTGTGGTCATTCCTACAATCCCACACACTCCTGGTGGCTGCCTTAGGTCTGTTTGGGTCTCAGGCATTTACAGGCTGCTCTGTTACACCATTTGCTGAGGTGTAAGTGTATTTAATCCAGCCAACTCCAAAATCACATCCTGAAATTTCTTGTAGGAAGGATGTGGTTTGTACATCATCACCTCATGGTGGATACTCAGCCTCACTGAAGTGATCAACCCGAGTCTGACCGTGCTGTGGTCAGGCTGGTCCTGTGGTTCCTTTGCAGTCTTTGGGAGGCTCTTCCTAAGTTCCTCTTCACACTCCTCCCAAGTGTTGGGAGTCATTTGAACCGAGACAGGTTCCAGCAAGGCCCTTGCTGCCTGCCTTGGGTGACCTCAGTCAGGGTGTTAATCGGTTGATTTTGGAGCTCTGACTTGGCCATGGCTTTCTGTCACCTCCAGCCCTGGAGCCAGCAAGTGCACTGGGATGGCTGCTCCCTGAAGCAGCTGCTCTTCTGTTGAACCTGAACCTTCCCAGCTCTGTAGGTGTATCCCACCCTACGTCTGAACTGCAAAAATCTCCACTAAACTGCCTTCAAGTGACAGCAGCGCTGTAGTAGGGGCCAGTTTTTTGGGCTGCTGTGGAGGAATCCTTCAGGAAGGCTGGGCTCTTGCAGGCTGCAGGAGGGACTCTTGCTTCGTAAAACTTCAGTGATCACCTTCAGAGGACTGAGCTCTTCACACTGAAGTGTGGAAGCAAAGGTCCCCTTGCACAGAATCAGGGGCTGCAGTTCCATACACGTACCAAGATTTTAGTTCTCAGGTCATATAAATGATCAGCAGATCTTCAAGTGAAGTTTCTGAGATTGTCTTTAAAAAAATAAAAATCAGTCTTGGACACTTTTCTTCTTTTGAAATGGAAGCATCACCATTTGCATTTTCTTCTGAACATTTTTGGCACAGCTTGTTGGTTTTGGTTTTTTTTCCTTCCTTCCACATGGATACACTTGGGCATGGAAATGAATGTGGAACTTGTAAGTTTGTTTCAGCTGAGCAGGGTTTAAAATCTGCTTAGACCATCTGATCAATCTTGTTAAGAGCACGCAGTTCCAGAACAGCGTTCCTGTGTTAGAAAACTTTCAATTCTGGGAAGGAATGAGCTCAGTCTGCCATCATCTTGAATTTTAAGGGGAAATTTTGAAGGAGGCTCCTTGTAGCAGAAAATAGATGTTGAGGGATTGAGTTGGCATGGGGGTGACTTGAGGAGGAAGGAAAGAACTGGTGGGTTGGGGGGATTCTGGATGCATCTTGGGAGTCCATGTCACCCAAAGGATCTGAGTCCTGTGTCTGAGTAAGGTTGTCCCATGTGTCTGAAGAACATTGTCCATCTGCCACCTTTGTTTCCAGATCTCTCCAGTCCTGGAGTGATAAGTAACCAGTCACTTCCTTTATTTTAATATGGCGTTTTCTGCTGTGTTACTGAAAACACATAAAAGTCTCAGGAAAAGATGGGGGCTAAAAGTCAGGAAGGAGAAACCTTGTGGCTTTGTGAAATTAAACAGCGGCACCTCCGAAACCCGCAGCGGTTGATTCCTGAGAGCGCAGCAGAGCAGGGCCTGGGTTACAGTGAGCAGCCAGCATGGGAACAGCTTGTGTGGGAAGGAAGGCCATGGAGCACTTGTTGCCCTGTTCCTGACCCAGGTTACAAGACAGATCCATGAGCATGAGCAGGAGAACGAGCTGCGGGAACAGATGTCAGGATATAAGCGGATGCGGCGCCAGCACCAGAAGCAGCTGATCGCCCTGGAGAACAAGTTGAAGGCCGAGATGGACGAGCACCGCCTCAAGCTGCAGAAGGAGGTGGAGACACATGCCAACAACTCGTCCATTGAGCTGGAGAAGCTGGCCAAGAAGCAAGTGGCTGTGATGGAGAAGGAGGTGAGTGCAGGGAGCTGTCCCTGAGGATGGAAGAGACAGGAGAATCCAGGTCTCCATCTCCACGGGGGCTGTGGGAGCTGCTGCTCAAAGCCACGGTCTGAGGTGCACCTTGTGCTCCCTGGTGAAGCAGCCTCAGGTCACCTTTCTGGCTGATGGGCACTCCGTTGGCATCCACCAGTGCCACAGCTGGATAGAAGGAGCTGTGGAGCTTCACCTCACAGCTGAGGGGGTGACAAAGCTGTCACTCAGTCTAAAAATCAGCACGTTAATCCACAGAATAAACTGGTGTGGTTGTGCCCTCTGGGGTGGTTTTGGTGGGGAGATAAGCACAAAGAAGCCCTCAGATTTATGTGAGCATTTTCTGTTCAAGCAGCTTTCCTGTTGCTGAGTGCTCATGGCTTTGCCTAGCACAGTCACCAAAATGACTGACCAAAAATCACAACACTGATTTGTGATGGATTCTGCACCTGCTCACTCACCCTTTTTCATAATTGTTTGTTTCTTTTTTCTTCCCTCTCTGTACATTGCAGGCAAAGGCAGCTGCAGCAGATGAAAAGAAATTCCAGCAACAGATTTTGGCTCAGCAAAAGAAAGACCTGGCGACCTTTTTAGAAAGTCAGAAGAAACAATACAAGCTTTGCAAGGAAAAGATTAAAGAGGCAAGAAACCCTCATTTTCGGGGCTGAAGGGGTGTGGAATGAACATGAACCAGTGTTCTGTTTTGATAAACCTGGGCCAGCCCAGGGGTTTAAGGGATACTGTCAGGCTTGGAAGCAAATTTGGATTCTCAGCAAGTAAATTTTCAGGAACTGGGAGCATCTGGCAGCATTTCCAGAACAAGTTGTGAGGGTGGCTACAGGTGCCTTCACAATTTGCTGCAGAGCAGAATCTTTGAAACCAAGGGTGATGAGGGAAAATGGGACTTCACAGATAGTTCTTCTTCCCCTTTCTCCTCATCTGGTTTTCTTTTTCAAGTAATCAGAGCAGCCATTCAATGTCCCTTGACTAAAAGCCCTGTGATCACTTACATAAATTAGGAAGAGAAGTAACTTCATAGGTAGCTTATCTGTGCCAAAATGTATTACTTAAGTAGCGTCTCCACCACATTGCAAAAACAATTTGCTGTTAAGAAGGTAAAGGTGAGAAAATGATTATCAAGGAGCTCAGTGGCCACTTTTCCTCCTACTCTTGGTGTGGGTCCTGGCACAGCTGTAGGGGCGGCAGGGCTGAGCATGGCCAGGTGATAGGTCTGGCTCTGTTGGTTTTGTAGTAGGATTTTGGTGTCCTTTCATGAACTGAATGGCAGAGGAGGAGCCAGGAAGGTCCCCCAAGTCCTGTGTCACTGTGGTGCTAAGGGAAGCTTTGTTTTGACCCTGCAGGAGATGAATGAGGACCACAGCACGCCCAAGAAAGAGAAGCAAGAAAGGATATCCAAACACAAAGAGAACCTGCAGCACACACAGGCTGAAGAGGAGGCCCAGCTTCTCAGCCAGCAGAGACTCTACTACGACAAAAACTGCCGTTTCTTCAAGAGAAAAACGATGATCAAGAGGCACGAGATGGAGCAGCAGAACATTCGGGAAGTATGGCACTCCTCACTTCCTCTCCCAGCATTTAATGGCTTTAGCTTCGTGTCTTGACTGAAGTTAGGACTTCATGTTTCTAGTTGCTAAATAGAACTGAGGAAAACATAAAGAAAAAAGTTTTGGGAGATAGTTTTCCATGCAGCTGTGGCTGCTTTGATCAGTTGAGGGATGGCATCGTTGACTGCAGACAGAAACACCCTGTGGGCCACCCCCTCTGGGCCTGACGCCTCATCCCTGCTCCTGAGTGTTGGGTTTGGGGATCCTGCCCCAGTTTGGGCTGCGGTGAGGGCCAGGGAGAGCTGTGGGATGGGGATATGGGTTGTCAAGGAGCAGCTTTTCACATCCTGCTTTCCATGGTTGGTTTTTGCCCCTTGCCTCAGGGCTGCCTGTGGTCAAACACCGCTTTGGAGAAAGTTAACATTTGGAGATGTTTCAGTGGCCATCATTGTAGTATCTGAATTCTTCATTGATGTTATTTTTGGATAAAGACTGTCAGATGAGAGGGTGTTTTAGTGAAAACTGAGGGAGGAGTGGTCAAAAATTTCCAATTGTACTTGGCCTGCTACCCTCAGGTTTCTCAGTATATGTTGTACTTGTTCAGAGCTTTGCTGCCCTTGAGTCCAGATGTGCCTGGAGCTGCTCAGCTGCTTTGCTGAGATCCAGATATCTTAACCCAGGCACCCTGAAAACAATTGACTCTGAAAAATCAGATTTGAGCACCCTTATCACAGCATGTCAGCTCTGTGGCAGGGATGAGAACAGAGTTCAGTTACCTAGCATGGCATTTACCCAGGAACACACTTCTGACCTCCTGCATTTAAGCTCTTATGAGAGACCTAATTTTCAGAATGATCTGAGTTTTTATTTGCTGAAAATTACTTCCCTACTAATTCAAATGTTCCCGTACTAACTACTTGGATCACCTGAAGTAATTAACACTTTCAAAATGTGTTTTCCATGATATTTGAACTAACCACAGAGGTTGTTTTTGTGCAAGTGGGAAAGTGTTTGAGGGAAGTGGAGTGACTGTGTGTCTTCATGCTGTGTGAACCTAAATCAGGTGTGGAATGGGCTTGGGAGAGGCTGGCTGAGCTATCTTGGGATGAAGGCACATGTGCCACAGGTCCCTGCCTGCTCAGTGTCCCACCTGCCTTTGTGCCAGTGGGAAGTGATTTTGGCACACCAGTACATGTAATTTTTAATCTTGGCTGTCAGGGGTCGAGTTTTGCTTAAATATAAACACATGCTACACCCTTAGGGCCAAGTGGGCAGAGAGAACCCCTGGCCCTGTTTCCTTCCCCATCCTCTCAGCTCAAACCTGTCCCAGGTGTAGCAGCCACAGGGGCTGAAGTTTGCACAGGTGCTCCTGTTGAGAATTACAACAGGATTACCACGTGTGAGCAGCAGCTCAGAATGATGACATTTCCTTGCTTCTCCTGCAGAAACTCGTTAGGCTGAGGCAGCACTGGGCTCTCCCCGTGCTGGGCACGGTGTGGGGTGGGGCAGCCCTGCTGTGCCTGGCTGATCCAGCACGGAGCACGGCGGTGAGGCTGTAGCCTGAGCCTGGATCTGGGATGCAGCAGCACCGTCTGTGAAGGGGTACAGCTGGAGTCAGCTCCGTGCTCCACAGGATGTGGCTGACATCTTGAGACACAAATATTTGCAGTAATCAGGGAGGGAACTGGTGTTTTCCCCTTCCTGGGCTTGTAGCTCGGGGAAGGTTATCCCAGACTGTGGACACCCTGTGCAGGAGCTCTTGGTGAACACTGCAAAACCCTCTGAGCCTCGGGCTCCAGCCTCATTTTAAAACCGTGCTGCACCTTGGGCCAAATCCCACCTGGACAATTAATTTTCTCACCTGAGGTGGTGTTAGAGCCATTGACCTCTGTTTTGGCCACTGTAGTGCAGGTGGATGGGGGGGAGCTCATTCTCAGTGCCTACGAGGGGAATTTAAAGCAGACAAGACCCCCGATTCTGTCGGTCACCCCAGCCCTGAGCACGCTGGGACGTATTCATCGAAAGCTGCTGCGAGTTTCAGCAGCACAGAGGGCTTGTGCAGGGTCCTGGTGCCACCTGCTGGGGACTCCTGGGGCCATCCCAGAGCTGCCAGAGGAGCAGGGATGGATGGGTGGATGGGTGGATGGGTGGATGGATGGATGGATGGATGGATGGATGGGTAGATGGATGGATGGATGGTCGGTCACTAGGTGGTCACTCTTAGCCATCCCCACGGTGCTGCTGGGTTTGTGTTTCCCTGTGACACGTGCAGTCCCTGGTGTTGTGTAGAGCAGTGACCAGGACCCTCAGCTCGTGAGCTCATCCCGTCCAGGCAGGGATTCCCCTGCTCAGCTGTGTGTGTCTGGCGCAGGAGCTGAACAAGAAGCGGACGCAGAAGGAGATGGAGCACGCGATGCTGATCCGGCACGACGAGTCCACGCGGGAGCTGGAGTACCGGCAGCTGCACACGCTGCAGAAGCTGCGCATGGACCTCATCCGGCTGCAGCACCAGACTGAGCTCGAGAACCAGCTGGAATACAACAAGCGGCGGGAGCGGGAGCTGCACAGGAAGCATTTCATGGAGCTCCGGCAGCAACCAAAGAACCTGAAGGTGCTGCAAGCTTTCCTTCCTCCTCCTCCTCCTCCTCCTCCAGCCTTTGTCCTCCTGTCTGTGCCTCCTCCGTGCAGCACCCGTGCTGTGGGACCACTGCTCTCCACAGCCTGTGCTCTCCCTTGCATCCCCTCCCTTTGCACAGAGCAGCTCCGGATAAGGGAAGTTGCGGGCTGGGATAGTGCAGAGCTCACAGAGGGTTTTTAAAGTGCTGTGCTAATTGAGGCTGTTGGGTAAAATAGTCCAGTCCTAAGCAAAGTGTTACAGAACTTGTTTCTGACAAGGTGTGCGTTGTTCAGTCCCTCTCTGGTGTCAGTTTGGAACGATGAGGAGAGGGGTTGGGTGGTGCTTTCTGGGTCCAGGGAGAACACAAAGGTGTGCTGAGCTCTGTGCACACCCCTGTGTGGTTACAGACCTCTGAGCTGCTCCCTGTGGGAGAGGCGTGTTCCTCCTCCCAGTGTCATAGAATCAGAATATCCTGAGTTGGAAGGGCCCCACAGGGATCATGGAGTCAATCCTGGCCCTACACAGACACTGCAGCAATCCCACCCTGCGCCTGAGAGAGTCGTGCAAATGCTCCTGGAGCTCTGGCAGCCTTGGGGCCGGGACCATTCCCTGGGGAGCCTGGCCAGTGCCCCAGCACCCTCTGGGAGAAGAACCTTTCCCTGATACCCAACCTCAACCTCCCTGACACAGCTCCAGCTGTTCCCTGGGGTTCTGTCACCGGTCACCAGAGAGAAGGCACATTGCTGTTACTCTGTCACACCCCTGGTAGTTCTCAGATCTGTAGCATCCATAGTGCAAGGTTGAGGTGGGAAGGAAATGGAAGGGGAATGATGCTGTGAAAAAGCAGTTAAGTGTTGGGAGACAGGTGATGGGCTGGGTGATCTGCAGGAAGCAGGGGCAGATGGAAGTGCCCTGGGCTGAGTGGGTCCTGCTCCTGGCCAGGCTGCAGCAGGGCCTGAGCTGATGCAGCTGGTTAATCCCTGTGGGAAGCACACAGGGGAGCTTTGGTTCCCACCACCCCACCCATGTGGACGTACTACAACCTCTCCATTCCCAAAGCCCTTCGCGCTCTTCACGTCGTTCCTTCCTTGGCAGGCTATGGAAATGCAGATCAAAAAGCAGTTCCAGGACACATGCAAAGTGCAAACTAAGCAGTACAAAGCACTGAAGAATCACCAGCTGGAAGTAACTCCAAAGAGTGAGCACAAGACAATTCTGAAGAGCCTGAAGGACGAGCAGACACGGAAGCTCGCCATCCTGGCCGAGCAGTACGAGCAGAGCATCAACGAGATGATGGCCTCGCAGGCGGTACGTGCAGGGGGCTGGGGGGCTCTGGCAGCACCCTGGGGGGGACTTAAAACCGTTTAAATAACACATCAGGTGGCACTTTCCCTCTTGGAATAAGTGTCCTGCGGAACACGCGTACTTCCCCTGCTCCTCTCGCGTGCTGGGGTTTAGGATTGGCTCTGCCGAGGCTCTGCCTCAGTGTGAGCAGAGAAGCTGCTGTTCAGGAAGCCCTTCCTGCCTTCTCCCTCTGCCACCAACACCAGCGGCCGTGGGAAGGAAGAGTGGTGTGGCACTTGCGTGGGAGCAGAGGAATTCCCAGCGGGGGTTTGAGTGTTTTCCTCATGCTCTCACAGCTCCGGCTGGATGAGGCCCAGGAAGCAGAATGCCAAGCCCTGAGACTGCAACTCCAGCAGGAGATGGAGCTGCTCAACGCGTACCAGAGCAAAATTAAGATGCAGACAGAAGCACAGCACGAAAGGGAACTCCAGAAGCTGGAGCAACGGGTGTCGCTGCGCAGGGCACACCTGGAACAGAAGGTACGTTCCAGAGGGGGTTTTGGGGGTGCCTGGAGCCGTGCTGGGACACGGGGCGGGGCTGGAGCTGTGCTGGGGGCTGCTGACTGTGCTCGTTGCAGATCGAAGAGGAGCTCGCCGCCCTCCAGAAGGAACGCAGCGAGAGGATCAAGTTTCTGTTGGAAAGGCAGGAGCGAGAGATTGAAACGTTTGACATGGAGAGCTTGCGGATGGGCTTTGGGAATTTGGTCACGCTAGAATATCCCAAGGAGGACTATAGATGAGGTTAAATTTCTTTGCCATTTAAAAAAAAAACAAAAAACAAACAAAAAACACAAAAAGCAAACAAAGTAAGGATAAAACTTGCAAACCCAACATTCCCCATGTTGACGGGCGTGCTCTCTCTCTTTCTGTCTCTCTTACTGACATCGTGTCGGACCAGTGCCTGTATATTCTTACTCCATCAGGGGCCCCTTTCCCCCGTCACGTCCCGGTGCAGGACAGCTCCTGGCAGTCTTTTCCATAGTATGTCACAGTATTGATGTCTCTGTGCAATGATTAAAAATGTTTCAGTGAAAACTTTGGAGACAATTTTAATGGAGAAAAAAAAAAAAAAACCATAAAAAAAAAAAAACCAACTCCAAGTGGATGTATGTTGCTTTTGAGCAATCACTCATTTTACCACCAATCAATGAAAGTACAAGCAAAAAAATATTAATAATTAAAAGATATCTATGATCCCAGGGGGAGAGAGACTGAATCCGCAGCCTTACCTTAACTAGCTGCTGCATAATTTTATTTTATTTTTATTTTTTTGGTATTTATTCATCAGGAATAATTAAATAATAAAAAAAAATTTTATTAAAGATTGAAAAAAAAAATTTGATACATTTTACAGAAAAAAAAAACTTAATCGTGCTGTACATATCAGTGGTGACATATTATTACTTTTTTGGGGGTGGGGAGGGGCGGGCGACGACGTGGTGATTTTTAGGAGAACCATGCCAGGGGCAGCAGGGACGAGCCCTGGCCCCTGGGCATATTCTTGATTGTATCATAAATCATTTTCTGCTGTCGCAGAGAATGTGAATACACTTAAATGAGCCCACAGGATCCCAGTAGCACAAATTGGGCTTTGTCAAATCGTGTATTTTGTGTATAGAAGGAATTTAAGGAGAGCTTTTACTTATTTTCATATTGTATTTTAACTGTTTCTCTGATCAAAAATTTTTTTACTTCTTTCCCCCCCTCCCTTCCTGCTCCAGCCACCCCCCACTCTCCAGTTCCGTTCCGGAGCTCAACACTGTCTGTTAGATCATCCCAGCCCTTTTCAGTTTTTCTTCTCTTTGTTTTTAGGGGGTTTTTTTTTGTTCCTCCCCCAAGTCCACCCCCAACCCCATGATCTTGGTCATAAATATTGCATTATTCACACTTTCAAACTGTGTATTTTCTTACAATAAAAAGAGAAAAAAAAAAGGCTTTACTTCTTTTGCATGCACTTTAAAAAAAAAACCAACAAAAAAAAAAAGGACAAAAAAACCAACAAAACAACAAAAACATTTTTCAGGTTCCAGGGAAGAGCATGAATAACTGTCAGAGCTTTTAATTATATTTGTAAATAAAAGTGTTCATCACGATGCCTGGCTGTGTCATTGCGGGAGGGGCGGCTCGTGGCCCAGCACAGGTGCAAGTGGGGGCAGGGAGGGGACACATTCCACAGGTGTCCCTCAGCCTGGGGCTGGAGCAACCTCAGGGCTTGGTTCCAGACCTGGGTTCCTGACAGTGGAGGTTTTTAGGGTAATGGATTTTTTTATTTTATGTCCTCCTCCCAGCCCGAACGGTCCCAGGATGGCTCAGCCTGCTGAGCACTGCTCCAGCCTTAATTCTGGTGGACCTTGGTCCGGAGTAGTGGGGGCTGTTTCCCTGGAAAACCGTCGATCCTGTTGAAATGTTTTAATGGCTGGGCTGAAAATCTGCCCTGGGGCAGCACCATCCACCAGAGTTACGGAATCCCCAGTTTTCACAGGGATGCTCCTGATTCCCGTTTGTCAGACCATGTCACTGCAGAGCTTTGATACAGCAGCTTGGAAAAAAGGGGAAGGCTCCTGATTCCATGAAGTTGAATTGCATTGGCTTCACCTTTTTCACCTTTTTCCAGCCATCAGGCTCGACCAAAGGCTCGTTTCTGCTCTAAGCACTTAGGGGACACCCCCAGGCCTCACTGCAAAGCTGCTGGAGGAGCAGGAAGCACCTGGGACCTGCAGCTGGGAAGTGGCTTCAGGTCAGTAAAGCTGTAGGGGTGTCAGATTGCTGTGGTGATGTGGGGGCTCCTGTGGAGGGAAGGAGCCTCCGTGGGTCTGGGCGTGCAGGGAGATCCCTTGGAAAGGAACTAAAGGCTGGCCATGTTTTTAAGATAGACATGATGGCTTTGAGCTGTGTCCCTCCAGCATCAGTGTGTCCCAGGAATGAGGAGCCCTGGGCACGGGGTCCAGCCTCACCCCTGCAGGACGGGAACTCCACACCACCACACTGCTCCCTGAGCATTGCCCTCGTCCCCCAAGAAGACAACCAAGCACACAAAGTACCTTGGGAAGTTTTTAATTGCACTGTGAGCAAACAGCAGGTCACCACTGAACTGAACAAAACAAAGTGGTCTCAGCTTTGAGTGGCAGCAGAGAACAGAAGGAAGTGCCCTAGGCCAGCTCCTGCCTCCCCCTGGAGCTGCACCTTCACTACTGTAGTGGTGATGTGGAGGCACTGGCCAAATGTAGCGGCGGAGGAAAGAAAAAAGAGGGGAGGAAGTTTCCCTTAGACTGCCCTCTCTCCCAGAAAAGGGCGTCTCCACAGCCAGCACCCGCCCCAAAGTGGTTGTGTACCCACACCCCTGCCACCTAAAACCATCCCAAGACAGCAGAGACATCCTAAATTAACACTGATTCACAAAGGCTTTTGATTCCCTTAAGCAGGTCAATTTGGAGGGAGTGGCCCTTCCATGGGCACTCAGCAGCTCTCTAGCTAGGATACCACGGGCATCAGCACAGGCCTGGGCACAGGGACACGGAGCAGGGACAGCAACGGGGTGACATCTCCAGCGGTCAGAGCGGGACAGTTGGGTTCAACTCACTGAGGAAACGCAATTACAGCGCCGTGCCCGGCCCCACCCATGGGTGCTGCAAGTGCCCCACGGGCCCTGGCCCTACTTCCCCGAGAGCTGCTCGTAGAGCTTGGGCACATAGTCATCCCACTCGGCCTGGTAGCAGGTGCCAGCCACCGGCGCCCCCAGCCCGTACTTGCTGCGGAAGGCGGCCACCTTGAACTTGCCGCGCTTGTCCCCGGAGCGGTTGGACAGGACGGGCTCGTTGCAGGCCAGCTGCTGGGGCTGCTCGTACACCAGCCACACGTAGCGGTGCAGCCCTGCGGGGAGGGACAGCGTCACCACCTGCGCTCCCAGGTGGCCCCCGGAGCTGGCTACGGGTGATGGAGCTTAAGGCAGCTTAGGGAAGATGCACTACGATAGGCTTGATCCCTGCTCATGCTGGCTGTGGCTACGTGCAGCCCCCAGCACTCCTGCATGGATCGTTTCCACAGGCTTCCCTCCCACGCTTCTGCACTGGGAATGATCCATGAGGCAGCACCTGGGAACTGCTGCAGGTACCGACCTGTTCCCTTGGGAGGTCCGGAGCCAACATAGTCCGACATCACGGTCCCGCTGCCCACATTGTTGCCTTTCATGTTGGTCACCAGGAAGTGATGCCACTCCCTGAAAGGAGAAGGCAAAGAACAAACTGGCAGATAAGACCCTTTGTCACTCCAAGCTGCTGCTTTTCCATGAGGCTGTCAGGATGGGGTAAACAAACAGCTGCCACTCCTGGTTTGCCAAACCCGAAGAGCACCAGTCCCAGAGCAGGCACTGCTTTGTTGGGAGGCACAGCCTGCCAAAACCAGCTCCACGTGGCTGCAGGAAACCTGCAGCCTGACCTCTGAGAGTGGGTATTCTATGCACTGCTGAGGCTGACTTGAGGAAGGTGAGCTGGTCCCAGATTTAAGATTCCATCACCAGCAAAGACCTAATTCCAAGTCACATATGTGCTAAATTAGAGCAAGCAGTAAATGCTGTGCTGCTCCAGCTACAATAGACTTTTGAACACCCCTGACAAGAGCAGCTGCTCCTCCCCATGGTGTCCCTGGCTCAAGGTGAGATGCAAAGACACGATTTCCATGATAAGCCACAGCCCCACAGCTGCACTTTAGACGGAGCACAGTCCCACCTCCTCCTAAGCCTCTGCTCAGCCTAAGAGAGATGCTCCATTTTCCCCAGCCAAGACGCGGAGCTGTCCAAGCCATACCTGAACTTCGGGTCCTTCCGACTGGGCGCATCAGGGTCTGTGAGAACCAGGGTGTAAAGCTTCTGGGGATCGCAGCCGTCCCACTCGATGCTGGTGGGGCGATGCTGGACCTGCAGGGGATGACCGAGTTGGCACCGGCCCCGCTGCCAGCGCCAGCCACCTGCCCTGCACACAGGGCCAGCATGACCTGCGCTGGCAGCGGCACCCGAGCGGTTCAAGGCCGTTCGTGCCAGCTCGCCCTGGCTGTGAGAGCCACGGGCCTTCTCTCCTGCGGCAAGCGACCCCCGTAGCAAGGCCGCCCCCAAAGCTCAGCCCTTCTCTCTCCCCCGCACCCGGTGAAGCTCCGGCGGCAGCTGCGACAGCGCAAGAAGCCCGACCTCGTCCCGCCATTTTGCCGCGCCAACCCCCGCGCGCAGGGCCGGGCGCTGCTCACCTGAGTGGGCGTGAGCACCTTGCCCAGCTGGTCGATCTCCACGGAGCCATACTTGACCCTCAGCGGCTGCGCCGGCTTCTGCTCCACCTCGGCGAGGCTCAGCGGCCCGTCCCACTGCCCCAGGTCCACCGGCATGGCGACGTTTGTGGCTGCGACGGCGGCTGCGGCGGCGGCTGCGGCGGCGGCGGCTCCGAGCTGCCCGCCCCCCGCGCCCATTGGCGGAGGCGCTGCCTCGCTCCGCTCCCATTGGTGGAGACGCACAGGTGGCCTCCTCCGCGCCAGCTCTATGGCGCCCCCAGGCGGAGCCGAGGGGGCGGACCGAGCTCCGGTTACCTGGGGCAGCACTGTCGCCCCTGCCGCTAATCAGGTTAATTAATAATTAATGTGCCAGGGCCCAGTGGGGCAGCCCTGTGTGTCTCAGCGCTCTGCTTCACGCACGCTTTAGTGCTTCCAAGCTGCCATGTGTAAGGTGTCCTAGAGAAACCCGAGGATAGTTGCGTGGTTACGGCTCTTGCTGCGGGATTACACAGAGCAGTAACTGTTTATCTCTGCTCTTCCCGCTCCGCTGCTTGTGCGGTGTNTTGCGGGATTACACAGAGCAGAGTGGTAAGCGACCCCCACGTCCAGAGAGCTGCTGTAATCCACCCGCTCCGCTGCTTGTGCGGTGTCTCCGAGCGGGTGGATTACGGCAGCTCTCTGGACGTGGGGGTCGCCTACCACTCAGGGAACACCACTGAGGGAAGAGCACTCTCTCTGGTTTAAACACCCCCGGTGCATGGGCGGCACCGCACGGCAGCGCCCGCCCCGCTCTGCTGGGGCCGCCCCACGTGCCCGGGGGGGAGCGAGGTGACCCCAAGATGGCGGGCGGGGTCTGCGTGGGGGGGGTCTCAAGATGGCGGCCGCCCAAAATGGCTGCCCTGAGGCGGCGGGACCCGATCGACGAACCCATCCCGGGCCCCTCACGGGCCCTGGCGGGCGGGTCCCCCCCGGCCGGGCACGCCCGCCCTCCCCGGCCTCTCGCCGAGGCGGCGGCCGGGCAGTACCGCCTCCGCGGGGCTCTGGCAGCGGCACGCAGCCATGCAGCTCCTCGGCGGGATGCCGCCGGCCCGGTTCTTCCTCGCCCTTTGCGTCTGGAGGCTGGTGCCGCGCCGCGAGGCCGCAGGTAGCGCGGGCGGAGGGGAGGGGAGCAGGCAGCTGTGTCCCTTTTCCTGATCCTCGTCTGCGCTGGATGCTTTTAGTCACCTCAGAGGTCCCTCAGCAGTCCCCTAACAAGCACCTCAGAGGGCTGACATAGATCAGATATCCAGGTCTTTGCTGGCAGAAGGTGACTTTGCCCATTCCCTGCATCCCTAACGCCGTCCCTTCTCTCTTCCAGGAACAGATGAAGTGGTCTTTGGGCAGGTGGGAGGAAGCATCCTCCTTTTATGCCGCAACGTGTCCAAGGAAGCCACCGAGGTGGTCTGGTTCCAAGGGGATCCGCACTCCTTCCCACCTCTCTTCTCCTCGAGGGTCTCCTTCCCCCCGGACGTCCGCTTTTCCCTGGTGGACAACAGCTCCCTGAGCATCACGGAGCTGCGTGTGCAGGACGAGGGCAACTACACCTGCAGGGAAGTGCTGAACAAGACGGACCATGAGCACAGGGTGCAGCTCCTGGTGGCCAGTAAGTCATTCCCACAGCTGAGCTTCCTCCCCTCGGCCTTCCACATCCCCAAATTCACCTGGCACTGCTGGAAAAATAATATTTAAAAAGTGCAAATGGCTTTATCCTGCAGAATCTCTCTCACACCCACTCAAAAGCACCAAAATGTGTGTCCAAATGGTCTGTCACACACCTGGTATGGTGCAGGGGAAATGCCAGCTCTTAAGTCCTCACTGTGTCTCTTCATTGCTGGTGATAAATGAGTTTTTGGGCACATCTTCTATTCCCTGTAGCTATTCCAGGGAGACCCTTTGCCTCAGAATCTGGCTGACTTGAGCCTTCATAAACCCTGGGGTAGGGGCTGCTGCTCGCTCTTTGCTTTCCCTTGTTCGGGATAGATGTGCTGTGCCATTCCTCGGTGCCATCCTTTTCGTGGGAGAACTCCTCCCAGCTGAGGAGTCTCAGTGCAGCCCTCTGATATTGATGGAAGCACGAAATTCCTCAGGTTTATGTGGGAGCAGTGTCTTGAGAGCATGCCTGTTATCAGCACAGGCCAGTTCTTTCAGCCTTATTGCATCTTCTGGTGCTCTCCTCCTTTTCCATCTCTATTTCATTATTTCATTCCCTTAGAAATGTTCAGAACGCAGGTGGAAGTTCGGACTGGAAAGTGTTCAAACCAATTAGTTCCTTCCTGCTTCTGCCAGGGAACCATGATTTTTCCCTGCTGCCTCACATATTCCATGGGAACAGCCCTGTCCAGATTAGCAGGGAGCACAGGTGGTGCTGCTCTTGGTCCCTTCAGAACTGAGAAGAAGGAAACTCCACTGCTTTTCCCATTTTGACCCTCTGTACTCCCTTGGTCCCTTCCTTTCTTGCTGCTCTTCCCCCTGTTTGCCTTCAGGGTGTTCCTTCCTTCTCCTGTGTGTAAACATTGCACCTGTTTTGTACAGATTAACCTCTTGAAGGTTTACAGGAATAAAAATGCCCTTCCTGCAGCAAGGAACGTGCAGATGGGGTGTGGAAGGATTGAACCTCAGTCTGCTTCAGGGAACAAATATGTAGGCACTGGGCTTAGGAGTGGGGAGCCCCAAATCTGGAGCACTAGGGCAGAACACTCAGGAGCAAAACATATTTACAGAGTGCCAAGTGTTGGTGCCGCACTCTGAACTTCATTCATTAGCCTGAAATTCATTGTGTCAACTAATTTCCAAATATGACAAAGGTGATGTGGGCATGCCTTTTGATAGATGAGAAGGACATTTCTGGAGGTGCTTTAGGTCAGCAGGAGGAGCATCAGCAAAAGTTAGAAGTTGAACTTCCGACCTGTAGCAGGGCCCTGTTTTTTCGCAATCTTTGTTGGTGGAACATCTTATCCTGGGCTGGAGCAAATTTTGGACACAGACTTGGCACTGTGAAAGAGCCTCCCAGAATCTGTAGCGGTTTTGTGTGGGAATTACCAGCTGACAGTCTTCAGCCCATCCCATGGGTGGTACCAAAAAGTTCTCTTTTTGTTTAACACCGCACTTTGAAAACCCCACAAACCGTAGAGTAAACGTTCTAGTGACCGGACAAAGGTGTAGTCCTGCCTCGGGCTGTGATCTGTGTTTGTTTTGGATGGGAAGCACCTGTGAAGGAAACGTGCAGTTCCACACCTCCCAGGATTCCTTGGCACATCTGTGTGTGGGTTGATACAAGCACTCTTGGCTCTTCTGTGGGTCAAACCACAACAGGTCCTTTTTTGCTGGTGTTCTGTGAGGTTTTATGGTTTGGGAGGGTGGGGGTTTTTAGGGTTTTGGTTTGTTAACTCCGTGGGAGCAGATCTCTTGTTCAGACAGAGTTGTGCTGGGAGAGCCTGGGAGTTGAGGATGTAAAGCCGATTTGTCAGAGAGGAGGCTTCAGGAGACTGTTCTGAGGTCAGCACAGAAAGCGCAGCTCTGACTGGACATCCTGGAAGGGCTGTGCCCCGTCGTCGTGGGGCAGCTTCTGCTGGTTCAGGCTGACAGGATGCCCTGTTAACCACAGCCAGGGTTTGGGAGCAGTTTGGTCCTCCCCAGAGCTGGGACACGGAGAGTGTTGCAGAGAATTTTCCTGCCAGAGCTGAGTGGTTTCAAAGATCACCCTGAGGTGTGTGTACTGTTCCTGGAGGGCCAAGCCCCAGGAAGGTGTGTTCTTGCAGTTCACACGAGGGTTTGCCATGATGTTTTTTTAATTAATTCAAGTCATTTCAAAGTCCCCTGATTAAATGCTCCCCAAAATAAGTCTCAGACATCCCTCTGACACCTCTGGTGTTGGGTTTGCTTTGGTTTGATTTCTTGGTGGGGTCTTGTTCAGCACTGGATTAGGCACACACAGGGGCACAGCGTGTTAATTCTGCCTGGATCAGAGTCCAGAATCCCTCTGGCTGTTAAACCAGCACGTGTGTGGATCTGTGTGTGGAAGGAACAGCTGGGAGAGAGCCAGGATTGTGTCTTGTTCTCAAGTGGTGATTCAGTGTCCCTCCCTGGCAGCTGTGGCATGAGGACCAGGGCAGTGTGATTTCATTCTCTCGCTGTGTTTTTTGGTGTTTATCTCATTTCCATTGGATAAAGCTGTGGCAATATTTTTTTCCCTCCCTCAAGGCTTGGCTGTGGGGGCTGTGAGAGCCCCTCTTGGTCCCTCCTGGCTGTCACTTAGAGCTGTGCACACAAGGGGCTGTGGGATGCAGGTCAGGGAGCAAGACTTGCAGGGAAACAGGAAAGATTTTTCAAGGGGAATGATGGCAAACGAATTCCAGCCCTGGTTGCTGACCATGCCCTGTCCTTGCTGATAGATCCACCACAGGCAACCCCAAAGTGCTGGGCTCAGACCTCCTCATCAGGGCTGATGCTGCAGCTGTTCTGCAGCTGGCCCGGGGGGTACCCCCACCCCACCCTGCACTGGAGAGAAGAGGGGCAGGATCTGGAGAACTCCAGCTGGGTCATCAGCTCCACCAGCTCCTCGGACACCCACGTGGAGACACTGAACAGCTCCCACCTCTCCCACCGAAAAGTCTTCAAGTGTGTGGGCAGCCACGTGGTGAAGGAGGAGCAGCCTGCCTGCACTGTGGAGATAAGTGAGTGGATTTGCTGCTGAAAGTGGGGCAGGTGGGTACCCTGGTCATTCCCTGCTCTCCAGAGCACTGAGGTGGTCAGGGAACCCAGGAGGTGGCATGGCAGGGCACATGTGCAGCACCAGGCACAGATGTCCTGCAGCTGAGATCCATCACGGCAGAGTTGCAGGTGAGCTGTGTTTTCGGCCCCTCTTCTAGGCTGACAGATTTCACCACAGCAGTGTTTTCACCTGTGGAAAACTTTCACACACCTGTGTGAAAGTGAGAGGTGGTCTGGGGGCTGTGGGCAGCTTGGGATGAGGTTTGGTAGGGTTGGGTTTAAGGGTTTGTGCGCTTTAGGCATCTCAGGGATCTGAGTGGCTGATGAAGACCTGGGCTCTGTTTATCCTCCAAGGGTCGTCAGGGCTTCACAAGTGCTCTGCTGATCCCAAGGAAAATACGGCCTGGGCTGCTCTTCTCCTCTCTGCCATCTACCTGCTGGCTACCCTCAGGCCATTTTTCCCTGGGGAAATGAAGATAGGTGTCAGAAGGGACTGAGCGCCATAAAAGCTGCTCAGGTCACTCCTTGGGAGGCTCCTCAGTGAGCCAAGTGCCAAACCCATAGTGCTCAACTCCCAGTCTCCTTCCTGCCTGCCTCCCTTCTGTTAATGATTATTAATCAGCCAGAATCTTGATTGCTTGTTATGTTAATTGCCTCCATTCCCTCCTTGACTCCTGTTTTTTTTTTCCCCCCCGGGGCTGTTCAGAACTCCCTTCCCTGGAATCCGAGCCCCCCCAGACCTGCTTTGTGGGTGACAACGTGACCCTGACGTGCAGGGTGACCGAGAGCACTCCGGCAGCTCGGCTCAGCTGGCTGCGGGACACCAGCCAGCCCGAGGTGGAGATCCAGCCTGGGGGGAGGTTCCTCATCGCCCAGGAGGGCAACGTGTCCCGGCTCACCATCCAGAACTGCTCCCAGGGCACCGACAGCGGCTGCTACGTCTGCAAGGCCCAGAACCCCGTGGGGCTCAGGGAGCTCTTTGTCTGCCTCACAGTGAAGCGTGAGTGGGGCTGTGGCAGGAGGGCTTGGGGACACAGCGCTCCTGCCCTTTGGCTTGCTCTGAGAAGTCTTCATCCATCTGTGCCCCCTCTCCGTAGAGCCAGTGAACATCGTCGGGGTCGTGGGTGCTGTGGTGGTCCTGTCTCTCCTGGTTGTTCTCACCATCACCGGGGTTGTGTTGTACTACAATCCCCTCCTGTGCCTGAGAGGTAGGGATTGGTTCCTCCTTCCTGGGGGTTTATCCCTAACCCACTTCTCCCTCCCAGTGTGCTGGAGTCAGTCAGGGTTGCCTGTGCCATGTTTGGGCAGGTCACCTCCACATCGGTGCCTCTGCATGGAGCTGCCAGTGACCATCTGGGAGAGGCACAGACGTGGAGGCAGGATTGGCAAGAGTTGTCCAGTCCAGTAAAACCAGTAGCACTCCCAGAGGGGCAGTTTCTAACGCTGTCTCTCTCTTCTCTCCCATTCAGGTGCTGCATTCAGGTGAGTGTTGACATTCCTCAGCCCAGTCCCTCATGGCATCACTGCTCAGCCTTCATGCAGGGCAGGGAACAGGCTCTCCTCAGCCTTTCATCCAGCTTGCTCTGCTGTTCCCAGGAATGCAGACTCAGGGGATGTCTTAGTGCTGGTGGACTCTGAAGATGACGAGGAGGAGAAGGGGTCTGAGGAGGCCCTGAGCAGCTGCACTGAGCACGAGGCCATGGTCCTGGTCGGTGGGAGCAGGATCCAGGCTGTTCACCTGAACCACCTCACAGAAGGTGAGGAGCCACCTGCTCCCTGTTCAGCTGTGGGTCTTCCCAGAGCAGCTGCCAGAGAGGGAGGAATTCTCGATGGCTGTTGCAGCTGAGGTGCTGCTGCTCTGTGCTCTGTGCAGGTGACGATGATGAGCTCCATGGCGGGGAAGTGAGAGAAGAGACACGAGGCTCATAGCTTCTATCCCTCCTTGAGGAAGCACACGGAGCTCCAGCTGGAATCCAGCATCAAGCAGGCCCTCACTGTGTGTGGCTGAGCACAGGCTGTCAGTGTCCTGTCCCAGGACACTTCAGGCAGAGCCTTCCCACCTCTCTCCACTTGCCCCTTCCACAGTTTCACTCTGACCTTCCCCAGCCATGTTTCTCCATTTCTTCTCTCTTCTTCCGTCTTCTTCCTTGTCTTGGGTGTCCTTAAAACAAGGTGACACCCAGCACAGGCAGGGCATGGGAACACCCACTCACTTTGATGCCTGTGACGGACTCGAATTCCCTTCTGGGGTTCTGGCTCAGTCCCCATGAGCAGCTCTGGGATGGAGAAAGTCACCACGACGCCGCAGTGGTCCTGGGGCAAGGGGAGAAACAAGGGCTATGTGGGCAGGACATGGGTGATGCTGACTCTGGGGAGGCTGAATTGTTTGTATTATAAATATTTTTCCTCTATTCCTTCTGCAGTGTTGCTCTGTGTCCAAGTCAGGAGTTAGTCTGTTCCTTGTGGAGTGTGTGTGGAGGGTAGTGGGGACATGAGCACACATATGGGGGGACAGAGGGGACCTGACAGCACACGAGGGACCGAAGGGGGTCTGATGTCCTGTGCAGTGGAAGGGAAGCACTCCCGGGACACGCAGAGAGAGGCAGGGTCTGCGCTGTGAGTAAAGGCAGGGGGTCTGAGCAGTCCCTGGGATGTCAGAACAGTGTGAGCTGGAGCAGAGCTGAGGGGGACAGGGGGGCACGGTGGTCTCTGAAGGGCCATGGAGCCTGAATGGAGGGTTCTGAGGGGCTGGAGCGGGGTCTGAGGGCTGGAGGGAACGGAGGGTGGGTGGAAGGATGGGATGTTCTGAGGGCTGAGGGTGGGAGCCTCCCTGCAAACAGCCCTGGTGCATTCCCTGTGCCCAGCACCGCGCCCTCGCAGCGGCGCTCGGAGCCAAGCCAGGAAAATCCCAGGGAGCTGCGGGAGCCTCTGGCTGCCCCTGGCAACACTGTTGTGCTGCCACCACCTCGGCTGTCCCGGTCCCAGCGCCTCCGCAGGCCCCCGGGCGAGGAGGAGGCACCGGCCGAGATGGACTCGGAGCTGGAGGAGCAGTTGCGAGTGGCTTTCCGGGACAAGCTGCGACTGCTGTGAGTGGTACCACTCCACCCTCCCCGCGGCAAGTGACCAAAGGGCTGGCAGCCAGGCCAGCATGTCCTGTGTGCCCGGTGATCTCCGTGTTCCCATCTCCGGGTGCCACTGCCAGGGTGGGTGTCACTGGATGGGTGCAGTGTCCCCAGCTGAGGCTCCCGGGGAGGAGAGGACTCTCCAGCCGTGGGCTGGGGGGAGGCAGGGGGATTCTAACAAGGAAGCTGAGATTGTGATGTGACTTGTCCTTCCCTGGGGAACAGCGCCGGTGCTGGGGGTCTCCGAGTGGTGGAGGCTAAAATGGGAGGGGTGGGCAAGAACAGGAATGCAGGCAGGGCTAACCCTGTGTGGTTCCTGAGAATCCCTGCACACACCGGGGAGCGGGCCGGGCTCCCCGCGCTGAGCCCCGGCAGCAGCGGTGCCCCGTGGGAGTCCTGCCCGTG
The DNA here is from genome assembly GCA_013398955.1 of Callaeas wilsoni. Lineage (NCBI taxonomy): Eukaryota > Metazoa > Chordata > Aves > Passeriformes > Callaeidae > Callaeas > Callaeas wilsoni. The sequence continues at coordinate 92,415 of VWPU01011679.1, forward strand.
CCACGGTGGCAGATCCCCTGCCCGGGCTCTCCCTCCTCAGCCCAGCCGAGCTCCACGCAGCCCGTGGCAGGACGGTGCCAGCGCGGGACCCCGCCACGCTGCTGCCATCCACTCGCGTGCTCCTGAAGAGGCGGGAGGTGGCGGAGGTGGAGCGGCAGCTGCAGAACCAGCGGCAGGTGAGGGCGGCCCCAGCCCCCCGAGTGTCCCCTCCCCGGGCGCTGCAGGTGTGCCACGGGGACAGGCAGCTGGCAGGCATGTCCCCAGCTATCCAGGGGCTGGCACCCTCGGGTGCACAAGCGTGGGGCGATGCTCTCAGCACCCTGCAATCCCACAGGAGTTTCAGCAGCGGATGCAGCGCCTGGCGCAGCGCCGGCAGCAGCTGGCCCGGAGGGAAGAGCAGCGCCGCGACGCCGTCCTCAGATTTGACTCCTTCCTCAAGGTGCCGAGGCGGGGCCCGGGGCGGGGGCCGGGCTGGCCGGAGCGGGGCCGCTCACCCCGTGCCCGCGGCGCAGGCGGTGGCGGCCAGGCGGGAGCGGGCGCTG
>VWPU01011680.1:0-30349 GCA_013398955.1 Callaeas wilsoni
CTGTGTGCGAGGTGTGTGTGAGCAGCTGGTGCTGTCAGCCCCAGTCTGTGACCTGAGCCCCTGCCAGAGAACAGCAGCTTCTGTCCCAGTGCCAGCGTGGGGACTTGGTTGTGTCCAAGGACAGGGAAGAAGCCAAGGCTTGCAGCACACTCTGTGACCTGAGATGCTTTCTAGTACTGTGGCTTGCGTGGTGCTCTCTGGAGTAATGAGCTTTAAAGAGTAATACTAACCCATATTTTTTCTTTTTATGAAGGTGTATGTGAGTTTTTCTGCTAATACACAAAATTTGGATTTATAGAGAATCATGGATTGGTGTGTTGCAGTGATCACAAGGAATGCTTCAGAGTCAGGGTTTTATCACTAATATGCTTTCTGGGCTCTGGACAGGTGGTCTGAAGCAGATGTGTAACCTGCAAATTACACGTGAACAAGGAAATGCAAATAACTGGGGAAGCGGGTAGAAGAGGGAGGTAGCACAGGAAGGGAGGATTTCAGCATGGTGTGCCCCGGGGAGAGATGGGTGGGAAGAGTGCTTCTCCAGAGTGGGGACTGTAAGTGCTGTTACGTGAGAGGGATGTTCCTCTACTTGTGCCAGCCCTGGGGTGAGCAGGGACAGCTGGAGCAGGGGTTCCAGGGACTGGCTGGGCAGTGTAACAAATTCGAGTGGAAATTGGAAAAACATATGAGAAATGGCTGGGAAACTCAAGTGTGGAGATTTGGTTTGTACTTCATTTACTGACTCTGAGAGGAATTCCTGGAGGCAGCAGCTTACCTGCACTGAGCAGTGGCAGAGCTGAATGCTTTGGACTCTGCCCAAACCAAAAGGCAGATGGTAGAATTGTCTTGCCCATGTGAGTGGGGCAGACTGGTGACTGTGGCTGGAGTTAGCTGGAATGCACTTGGCCCGAGTTTTGGCGTGTTTTCCATTTGAGATCACCTTAATGAGTGGCTCATCCCTTTCCACCTTTGCTTTGAGCATGAAGACTTTCTAAATACGGGCCTGAGCTATGTGGTTCCACTGCCTGCTTTCTGTCTGGTTGCTTTTTGTTTTGTTCTGAAATTGGACTTTCTGTGGGATCAAGCAATGCTGCCAGCATGGCAAGGCAGAACTGTGGAACTGCGACAGTATTGAATAATAGTACTTGGATATAAACAGTTGAACTGGCCTGAACACAGAAGATGTCTTCTGAAATGTAAATAATTGCTTTGTCCTTCTGAGTAAATATGTGTTTGCTTCAGGGCCAAATTGCAGAGCTTTTTGTTGTATAAATGAAGGGCCCGTTGATACGTCTGCACAGTGCATCCTGCTGAATGTCTGCAGTGAAACTGAGATCTGCATAAATCAATGGATTCCATTGGTACTGAAATGGGGCACCAAGTAGAGGACTGGTGGCAACACCTGATGCTTACACACATCATTCATTGTCTCTGTGCCTGCTGAAAAAAGATTTATAGATGAGGATGGCCTGATGTACCAGGTGCTGGCTGATGGCCTGCTCTGAGAATCTGTGCTGCCATTTCCTAAAACTGCTTTTGGTTTTGTCCTTGTATTGTGGGAGTGGTGGTCACTAGTATTCCCCGACAAGTACTGTTCTTAGGAACTTTTGAGGATGTTTATTATGAAGGTAGCTATCTTTGTTGAAATCTTAGAGCATCCCTGCAGTATCTGAAGAAGAGCTGGGGGTGGTATGTTTCTTTTGAGTCCCTAGCAATTTCCTTTCCTTGCAGGCATGATAATGTGATATACAGTATCAAATCATGTTGCTGGCTGTGACTGAAGCCTCAAAAATCTGGATTTGCACTGTACTTTATTTACATTACTGTAAGAAGTGAAAACCCCAGGAAATGACCAAATGCATAGTTCAGGAGGGATTGATTTGGGTTTTTTAATGCAGTTATCCTGACCTGCAGTTACCCAGACCTGAGAGCCATGACAGCATCCTTGCTTGGCTAAGGCTTTGCCGTTCTTATGATGGCAAATTTGCTGCTTGCTTGCTACACCCCTTGGCCATCATCAGGACTTTACAAAGACTTTGGAGCAAGTCTCTGGTGCTGCAAATAAAAGTACTTTGGCTGATATGCTGACAGTCAGTGAGAGCTTTGCCACTAATTTGCTGGGGTCAGGATTTCCCACATCTGTGTGAAGGAATGACCAGAGGCCTGGTACTCCTCTAATTAAAGCAGTACACAAATGAAGGGCAGCTGTGCGACATGGGAGATAGCCAGCAAGTGTTTGGAGGAGATATTGGTGATGCACACTGGTTTAGTTCACATGCTAAAGCTTTTGCTGAGACAGTGTTGGAGTAGCTGGGTGCATCTGGGTTTTGTGATGTCTGAAGAGTAATTCCTTTGGGATCTGAATGCCCTGCTGAGCTCTCAGTGCTGTTAACACTTCACAGTGGGGATAAAGGTGTTTGTTAACTAGCAGCTTTAACCAGGAGATTGTAAAAAGGTGCTTAGGTCTTAAAAAAGGCGGGGAAAGAAGAAACTAATCACGTTTATTTCTGACTGTACATGTGCATTTTTATTCCATAAACGCTACTGGTGTATCTCATGCTGAGCTGCTCTGCAGAGGGAGCTCTCTGGGAGGCAGGCGTGTTCCTGAGCAGCTCTCAAGACCAGAGCTCACACTTCCAGCTTTCAGCACATCTGAGGCTAGATGCTTCCATGCATTAAAAACCAAGTCTGGAAAAGCCCCAAGATGTTTTTGCCCACCTATAGATAACTAGGCAAAAATTCTTTCCCTTATGAATGTGAGCAGCTTTGTGTGTGTGGTGGAGAGAAAGGATCTACCAGCTCATTTAGGAATGTTGTGTTTTCATATCTCAGATGTGCTGTTAGTGGTTTGGGCTTCAGTCAAACGTGATGTGCATGGCTATCTAGTGAGTATGGAAAACATCTAAATATATGTATCTCTTTTTTTTTTTCTTCTAGGTTCTCTGTGGAGTTGATTTTCTAATAGATTTCAGCTATGCAGACGATCAAGTGTGTAGTAGTGGGTGATGGTGCTGTTGGTAAAACCTGTCTCTTAATTTCTTATACAACAAATAAATTCCCATCGGAATACGTACCAACGGTAAGTGTGACAATGGCTCCAGTTGTTCTTTGGGCATGATGGGGCAGGGTAGCATGAGTTCCCTTTCGAGCTAACCTTGATGGCATGCATGCCCTAATACGTGTTCTTACAGCCTGCTTTCCTCTTGGAGCATGGAAAAGTGATAATCAGTCTGACACCCTGCTGCTGCCTTCTATATCACCTGGTGGTTCTGGGCAGTTCGCTTGGGTCTGGGCAGTTCACTTGGGTCTGGGCAGTTCACTTGGGTCTGGGCAGTTCACTTGGATCTGGTCAGTTCTTGCTACCTGACTGCTCTGCAGAATCTGTTTTCTTTGTGGATGGATTCTGTGAGTGAGATTAGCAGTGCCAACAACTGCAGAGCAGTGGAGAGCAAGCAGTAGGAACATCTGTGCTCTCACTTCCTCCTACATCTTTGTTTTTAGGGAAAGGAGTGTTTCATCTTGCTGGAATAGTCAGTGACTACAGTTAACATTTTCTAAGGCTCATTTTTCTTTTGCAACTCTGAAAGATCCAGAGGTGTAGTGAACTGTGGAGGGTGACTGGTCAACTTCAGCTAAGTATGAGGAGTGTGTTTGGATGCCATCACATTCCTTTGTACTTCCACATGTATGCCAGTTTTATGTGTAGTCCTTAACTATGCTGAAGTAACCTTTTTGAGTTTCACAGGCTCAGTTTTCTGAAATACCGAATCCCTTGACTTATCTAAAGTTCAAGTTGAGAGCACTTTGGCTGCCTGTGAGGCATGTGCACAGTCTTCCTGTTAGAAAAGTGCTTTTCTGCCTAATACTGCATATGCAAGATCATGTACTGCCACTGAGGTGGGTCAGTTTTTAGTGAGGTTGCTGCAAGAGACTTTGACAGCTGGATGCTCTTTTTACTAATTTTCTCTCTTATGGACCTGAAAAGGCCATCTTCTACTAATATACAAGTTGAATAGTTTACCTAGGTATCCCAAACAGATTTGGATCTGGAAATGCATCACAGAGAACACCTGCCAGTGAAAGGGTTGGTAATATTCTCTGTATTACAGAGTAACTCAGAAGACCAGATGGCTCCTCTGATATGCCAGGTAGCTCTGCCTGATAGCTCTTTCAGAACAGGACTTTACAAAAATGTCCTCTCTTTGTGGGAAAGAAGTTGCAGTAAACATCATCACATCTTTTTGAGGTATTGGCTTTGTATGCTAGCCACAGTTTTTCAACTTGCTGAATACGAGGTTTGTCCTGGGTAGAACAGACTTCCACAAAATTTTGTCTTTAGCTGTAGATCAGGAGCTAAAGATGAAAGGACTCCCAAACCTCGTGGTGTTGAGGGTAAATGCAGTGGCCACTGTTGGATTGTGCTGTAAGTGTGGGGACCCAGAATCAGCCTCTCTCCTGGGCTCTGTTATGGGTTGGTACAGAAGTGGCAGTTGAAGCTGTTTGGCCATTCTTAAGCTTTGCAATGGTGTCAGGTATCCCGATGTGATGCTTGTAGGGCAGCCACATCCTGTGTGAACCTGTGAAAGGCTGCTTGTCCTATTTAAGCTATTCTTTATAGTCAAGGCAAAATGAAATTGGTCAGTGAGTTGAGCAGTGAGTGTTTCTATACTTATCCCTTAAGGGAAGTGATTAAGTTGAAAAGTGTTATAATCTTAAAATGTATATTTTGAAAGCCTTCAAGTTTGTCTTCTGTCCTGCACACAGTAGTACTGGCTGTAAATCTCTGCTAGCAAGGAATGTGGAGAACTTGCTAAAAAGTTAGTTGCCAGTGAAGTGTGTTCAAAGTGTGCTAAGGCTCCTTTATAGTGCCTTTTAAATCTGCCTCATGTTTCCGAAATGTTATTTACCTCTGAACTTCATGGCTCAAGGAACTTGATGTTCTGGAGATCTCAGAGGCCCATACCTAATTCTGTGAACAGTCTAGAGGCATATTTCAGATTCTGGAAACTGGTATGTAACCTCTGGTATTCCAGCTAATACTTCTAGTAATAAATGGACAGAGAAATAGAACAGATACTGCTGTGCTTGTGCAGTGGCCTGTTCACAGTATGGATGGAGAGCACACCAGTTCAGACTGGTAGATTGTTCTGTTCAGTTGGCTCTCTGTTTTGCAATCCTTTCTCTTTATGGAGGATATTTCCCAGTGGAAGATGGGTTTCATGGTGGTACTGCACATGGTTTGTTACCTGTGTGTTTTTGGTGTTGCCATTCTCAAAAATCAAGGCAGTGAGGGGCACATCTTTGGAAAGGCAATGGCAGTGTTTGGGTTGTGACAGCTCAGGTGTGAGTCCTGTCCTCTGAGAGCTCATGCCAGCTGCTGCAAAGGGCTGTCTGGCATTGGCAGGAACTGACATTTCTTTGGGCTCTGGTTTTTAGCCATTTTGGCACAATTGAGGATGAAATTGTGAATTGTGCTATGAGACTGTAGTTGCCCAGTTTGTGTGAAGGCCACCCTCGTAACCCTGGCCTCCTTAGGGCTCTACCCCAAACATTTCAATAGTAGCTGTACCTTAACAAAAATATTGAAATTAAAAAATTCCATTTTGCAGATAGGGAGCTTTGAAAACAAAAAAAAAAAAGAGAAAGAAGACATGCTAATTGCCCTGCAAGGGCAGCTACAGGTGGTGGCTGAGCAAAAGTGGGGGAATATCACTGGGGGATTGAGCTGCTGACCATCTTCTGATGTGGAAGAGCAAATGCTCTGACCTTCATCATTCTGGTTCCTTGTTCTGTTCCTAGGAACAGAGGAGTCCTCATCCTGATTTGGCTTTTGGGGTCTTGAAGCAGTACAGTCATGGCACATTGAATGTCCCCTGTGAAATACTTTCCACCTTCCCTCAGCCTCAAGGTGTTAATTGGAGCTGGACACTTTCTTGTGTGTTCAGTAAGGCAAACCCAGTGCAGTGTGTGATGGATTGGGCTGCAGGTAATGGGGACGAGTGGTGAAGTCTTTTGCAGTGCTTTAAAACCTTGAATGTGCTAATTCAGAATGGTGTGAGAAGTGGATTTCTGCTTCTGGATGATGTTCTGGGGATGTGCAGTGCCCATAGTTGCTTTCTCAGTCATTGTGAGTTGTGAAAAGTTGAAAAAATTAGAATGGTGTCAGGTCTGTCTTTGACCAGGGCAGTCAGGTGGTAAGGAGACATCTGAACTCTGGGAAGTACAGCTTTGAGGTGCAGTCGCACTGCTCTTGCCTCAAATTTTGGTGTTTTTTTTCCCCAAGGACCTAAGATCTCACTATATTAACAACAGATGCATGTGACTGCTTATTTTCCACATCCTTCCCTCCTCACTTCCATGAAAAGCCTTTGAGGTGGCTGCTGGCCTCTTTCCTGTTGGGGTTTACTGCAGCTGTGAGAGCTGCTCAGGCTGCAGTTCTGTGAGGAAGCAGAACTTCCCCATCATCATTCAGAGATCTCGACTGGCCCCAAGTGACCATGCAGCAGCTTGCAGGGACAGGTGGTGGATTTTGGTTTTTTTGCAGTGGGAAGGATCTTTTGCCAAAGGTATTTTCTGCAATACTGTCTGTTCTGAAGATAACATGGTTATTGGAATGAGGGATGCTGACCTCAGACAGTGCTCTGCTGAGTGGGTGGGTGTTGGAGGTGAGCTTTTGGGTAGGCCCTTGTGCTCAGTTGTACTGTAAAGCAGTTAGCAGGTGAAACACTGGTAGTGCTGGCTTTAATCTGTGCAGTATCCTGGAGGGCAGCACTGTTGTGCCAGGTGCTGTTGCAGAGGCAGTAGAACTTCGTATCTGGAGCCAGACTCACCATTTAGATTGAATTGACACAGGCTGGTTTTTACTAGATACTGCTTCCTTCAAAGATTGAGGATAAATCCCTCTTGAAAGGATGGACTGTATAATAGAGTTCCCTAGATATTCAGAAATAGGGACTTCAGAGGATTTGGGTGCTGTGAGATGCAGCCCCATCCCTGTGTGCCCTTGAAGGGCAGGGCTGACATTACCTGTTCTGTCCCTGTGGGGTTGTGTTTACTGTGTCACACTAAGGCTGAAGTTTGGAATTTCTGTTTGGAATTTCTCTGGCAGCGTGGAAAGCCTCCTTGCAGTAACAGGCAAACACTGTCATAGGTATTTTGCTCAGTGGTTTTTACCATGTGTTATTCACCTCATATGCCTTTGCTTTAGTATGTCATGGAAACAGCTGGAGTATCCCTATTCCGTATGGAATTGCTCTGTTAATGGTGTTAGTAGTAATAGCCCTGTAAGCCTGATGGTTCTGTTTTCCTGTAGATGTGTCTCTTGTTCAAATCAGAGGTGCTCTGGCACGGTGGGCAGGATGATGGTTTGAGAGCTGGCTTATTCACGTCTCCTTTAAATGTGTGTCTCTCTTCTTGCCAGGTTTTCGATAACTATGCTGTAACAGTGATGATTGGAGGAGAGCCTTACACCCTTGGCCTCTTTGATACTGCAGGTGAGAAACCAAGTGCTTGTGTCATTGTGCCTGACCAAGATTTACCTGAGGTGATGTTGAACATGAAGACATACAATTTTTTTTTTTTTTTGGTTGAGATTTTTTTTTTAATGGAAGGGGAAAATCTCTCTTGATTCTGTCAAGACAGAATGGCTAAAATTAGAACCTCTTAAATGTGTCTGTGTCTCTGCATCCTTAATGTGGATGAAGTCAGGGCATGGATTTCATAAGCCCTCTCACTGTGTGCTTTTAAAAATTAAAAATCTGCTAGCCCTCTTGTTCACGCTGCATCTCAATTTCAGGCTGGAGAAATGTTCAGTGATGAAACAGCTAAACATTGCTTTGCATGTGTGAAAAGTTACCAAGAAAGGGTAGAAACTGGTTCAGCTGCTGGATACCCAGTCCCTACTGCCTAATAATACTGAAGTGATGTGGCAGAGACTGGTATTGTAAACTCTTCTTCAGAAGAGCCCTTCTAGAGAGCTTAGGTCATAAGCTTTCATCTAAAATTGTCCTGATAAAATTTAATCTATTTCCAGCTGTGTTCTTATGTGCATCATTAGCGTCTAATTTGATTAATGAAACAATATTAGGTTTCCAGTTAAACCCTATAGCTGTTGAAGAAGCTTTCCCGTTTGGCCATCCAAGTCACACTTCACCACCTGAGCTGGGACTGAAACCTGTTTGTAGCAGCCCTCCAGCGACCCAGTGGGGCCTCACTTGACTCTCAACGTGCACCACACTTCAGTCAGACAAGGTTTCTGTACCACCTCGGCCCCAGGTTTCCCACAAATGTCTCAGATGTCCAGATCCTTAAAATTTAATTGTGGTACAAAACCGAAATAACAGCTTGAGCTAGTGCCTCTGGGAAGAGACCCTGATCAAAGCAAGCCATGGGCTTTTATGTCCCTCACAGTGTGTGTTTGAGAGTCTGGGGGCTTCCAGCTGAGTCCTTGGCTCCTGCTGTATCTCTGAATGTCCATCAGCTGGCTGTGCCACGGGTCCCCAGGCCCTTTGTCGTGCAAAGGGTCAGTGCCAGCTCACCCAGGGCTTCCAGACACCCAGAGCTCAACCTGCAGCTGGCACTGCAGCTGTACCCTGAGCTGTCTGTACTGAATGTATTCTTCAGCATGGCTTCACCTAGCTCTCCATGTTCTCGTCCCAAATGTGATTTGTGTTCCTGTTACTGTAAGCTCCCTAGGTCATGGATAAGGAGTTGGGTGGACAAGAGAGACTCCTTCCTGACACATGTTGTGTGGGCTCCTGTAGGGATCTTGGTGGTCCCCACAGCCTTGCACGGTCCCTGTGTGGGGAGTTGTGTTGGGTCCTTCTCTGTGCGTTTTCTGGCTGAGGGTTCAGACCTCTGAACAGTCTTGTGTGTGTAGTTATGCACATTTATGTACTGTCAGCATGAGCAGTGATACAGCTAGTAATTCTGAGAAATTACCAAATGACTTCAGTGCATGTAGGTGACTCTGTGCACTTGTGAATGTAAAGGCTTTCTTTCCAGAGCTGGACTGCCGAGGGGAAAGTATTTGTTCTTAATGGTTGCCTGCTTTTTGCTAAATAGCAGCCAGCACAGGTGATAAAATTTAGCAATGGATGAAACCCCTATTGCTGGTTCTCAGATTAAAACCCAAGTCTTTGTTTGGAGCTTGTACTTGGAAGACAGACTTTTGGAGTAGTCTGTTAATTGCAACAAGATACTTTAGATTTAGATTAGATGCTAGGAAGAAATTCTTTACTAAGAGGATGGTGAGGCCCTGGCCCAGGGTGCCCAGAGAAGCTGTGGCTGCCCCAGCCCTGGAAGTGTCCAAGGCCAGGTTGGCCGGGGCTTTGAGCAACCTGGGATAGTGGAAGGTGTCCCTGCCCATGGCAGGGGGTTGGAATGAGATGAGCTTCGAGGTTCTTTCCAGCCTAAACCATTCTGAGACTGTGATTCTGGTCAGTGCTTACTCCTCTGTGTCCAGCCAAGCACAGTAGCTGAAACAGGCTGTCTAGATTTGTGTCTTCAAACAGAAGGTCTTCTCCATTTAGGTGTCCCAGCTGTTGTGTTAGCTCCTTCAAGATCTTGTAGGTCTTTTTCCTGTATGATGAATGAGACAGCATTAGTTGGAATCTGAGACATTTTAAACAAATATTTCAGATTTGATTGCCAGTAAGTGCAGCAGCTTCAGTGCCAAATTTGCTTTCTAAAAGCAGTGCTGCTGAATTGGGCAGGAGGAGTTTTAAGGATGAGATTGGACGGAGTTGGGCTGGTGGATCAGTGCTAACGGTGCCTTGCAGAGACTGCCCGCCCCTAGGCACTCAAAGGAAGAGGCTGGCTTCTTCCAAAACACAGCCCATGCTGGGACTTTGGGGAGGTTTTAGGGGAATACTGCTGGCTGGCCTACCAGCAACGTTCTCCTCCTCATGCCTGGAGACACTTCACTGAGTGCTCACAGCATAAGTCAGAACATTCTTGTGAATAAAACTCTCTTTTTCTCCACTCCAAAGAGCAGGATGTTTTTTTGCAGGGTAATGAAGCTTGATGGCATAATACTTGTAATGAATGGACTAGGTGCAGAGGACCTCATCTATAACTGGAGCCACGTTCTGCAACTTTCCTTTATAATTTAAGAGAGTGTTATGCAGTCTGAGGGTGTTTGATTTCAAAATGTATTGGAGGATTCCCAGCTTTCCTGTGACTTTCAGCAGCTCAGTGTTACGTAGCAACTGAATGAATTCTGGATTTGAAACCTAGATTTTTCAAATGTTTGAGTTCACTGTATGCTTGGTTCTTTGCTTAACATTTAGGATTAACCACAGCAATGTTATCATGATGAAATGTGCATTTTGACTCCCTGCAAAGGGCAGGATTTTGTTGTCTGGGTCTAACACAGTGTTAATTTCCTCCTCTAGGTCAGGAAGACTATGATAGATTACGACCTCTCAGCTATCCACAGACAGATGTATTTCTGGTCTGTTTTTCAGTGGTCTCTCCTTCTTCATTTGAAAATGTGAAAGAAAAGGTTGGTTGAACTCTCCTTGAAAAGAGAGCTGCTGAAGTATGTCAGGAGTTATCTTAGGTGATTGGTAATACATGCTGTGTCTTGTCTGTCTTTAGTGGGTACCTGAAATTACTCACCACTGTCCAAAGACTCCTTTTCTGCTTGTTGGGACCCAGATTGATTTAAGAGATGATCCCTCAACAATTGAGAAACTTGCCAAGAACAAGCAGAAGCCCATAACTCCAGAGACTGCTGAAAAGCTGGCCCGAGACCTGAAGGCTGTAAAATACGTGGAATGCTCTGCACTTACGCAGGTAAGGGCTGGTCTTTGACCATTTTTGCTTGCTTTTATTCCATACATTTTACAGTTCCAGGGAAAAACAGCTCAATGTGGATGTGAGGGGGTGTAAGCTCTGTTTCTGCTATTTACAGTGTAGCTTTCTCTTTGTCATGTTGTTGTAAGGCACAGAGAGTTGGCAGCGGTACAAAGAAAATCAGCCTGTGTGGATTGGTTCTAGTGTAGAGGGGTGATGGAGGAGGATGTGCTTACTGTGTTTGCTTCTGTGCTGGAGAAAAATAACTGTTGAAAGCTTAGAAGGTATGTTACACTCAATAATTGGGTTGAGACACAAAGTGCACCTCACTGCTGAAGCGAGCAGGCAAAGGGGAAAAAGAAGCCTCTCATTAAAGTTAACACTGGTACTTGTAAGACCGGAAACCTTCATAGCTGAGAGCTGCCTTCTCTTCCTGTGCAGCTGGTGGTGAGCTTTTTCCTGCGTCCTTCCTTCAGAGAGAAGTTCTGTTGAAACAGAAAATAACAGTTAAATAGTTCTTAAGACAGTTCTTACATCATGTTTATAACTTTTGAATTTGAGTCAAAATCCAACTAAAGTAGCTGATTTGAGAGCAAGAAACTCAATTATCTTTCCCTTTCAGTTAGGAATACTAGAGTGGGAGCCATTTTCTGGCTAGCTGACCTGTTGCCTTGACTTTGGATGCCTTGGGAACTTAATCCTAGGTTCCTACTCTTGCAGAATTGACTATAACTCTTTTAACAACTTCCTTAATGCTGGGCTGTAAAGAATTTGTTCCTCCCTGATGTGCATGGAACCAGAGGTGCACAATATCAAGCCCCTCGCTCTTTCCAGTTACATTGTGCATTCATCTCCTTGAGCACAAAACTTTATTCCCAAACTTAACACAGCCTGAAGTTCTACTTACCTTGCCCCTTTTGCCCAGATTGCATGTTGACTCTTCCATTTAAAATCCTGAGGCTTTTTTTGTAACAAAGATTCACCTGGGTGTCTCCTGTGAAGGATGTGGCTTTGGTGCCACACAGTTTTGCAGGACGCTGGCACTGGAGGTGATGTGGTGAGGCATGCTGCTGTTCATCCAGGGAATCCCTGATCAGAAGGTGGTCTTGGCCATGCTTCCTAACTGCCCACAGGCAAGCTGAAGGCTTGAGCTGTAATTTTCTTGGATCTGTTCAGCCCCAAAATACCATTTTAGATGGTGTCTGGCACAGCCTGAATGCTGCTGCTAACTAGGCTGTAGAACCTGCTGGTTGGGTAAATACCTGCCAGGGCCTTTGTCCTGAATTGTTCACTGAGACCCTTTCCTCTGTAGCTTTGGACTTGCCTTGTTTAGTCTGCTCAAATTGCATGGAATCCCTTAGAATTACCAGAGCAAGAGTTGATATGACAAAAAATGTTAGCACTCATCCATTCTTTCTATTTCCAGATACAGATTAGTCTATCTGTTGCGGTGGACAGCTTTATGCACTTGGAAGCTCAGCCTCAATTTCTTCCAGAGCATTAGTGGTTGTATACCAAGTGATGATTTCAGGAGTCAGGAGTGACCTGGGAGGAGGGTTCAGAAGCCCTCTCACCTGGACAACTAGTTGGTTTGCATCTGCTCCATTCTTCTCCCTTCATTTGTTGTTGACTCACAAAACACTTTTTTCCTGGGTCTGTCATCAGTAGCTGGTGAACAGCAGCATAGCTGATCTGCAGAGGGCTGTGTAGAGCTCCTGCGGTGATCTCACTGGCAGCTTGCTCAGCACAGAAGCTGAGGGCTTCCCTGGCCAGGAGGGTTGTTTTCCTACCTGCAAGGCGATGCTATAGTAGCAGATTTGAGCTGAAGTGAGACTCAGCTGGGTATTCAGTCTCTCGTTGCCTTGGATGCTGTCTGTGCAGTTCACCTCAGCAGTCCAGGGTGGTTTTTTTCTTCCCACCTAATTTACAAATTACTTTGACACCACAGTAGCAAATAATCATAGAATTACGGAGCTGGCACTATTTGTTTTTGTACTATGTGAGTCATGAGAGGCCGAGTTTGAGTTTTTTCTGTAAAGACAGACTATCTTCTCCCCAGGTTTGGATGACTGCTCTCGTGGAGAGCCAGTTCTATCCCCTCTTTCCTCAGGTTGTGGAATCCCTTTTTGTGATTAAGGCATTTTTCAGTGTCTGTCTCCACCCTTTCTCTACAAAGCAGGGTCCAGTGCCACTGCGACCAGTAGGTAAGGCTTTGCTGTTAGGAAAGGGCGACTGACAGATTGTAACTACAGTGATTGTTACTTCTGTTACTCTTGGGTGCAAGTGTCTGGACTTTCTGAAGCCCAATCCCAGTACCTAACACCAGAGAGAATGCTGAATTTGGTTTCTTTTCCCTCCTGATGGTGGGTTGACAGTTTTGACGCAGATTTATAAAGAGCCTTAAGCTGTCCATAAACAGAGGGAGTAAAGGAAGCCTCATCTCAGTCTGTTCCCAGTGTAACACCAAAGTCATGATTTTAACAGGCCTGTGTGCCTGTGGTATTGGACAGTTTCTTCCCTTTGTGTTGTTACTCTTGGTCATCCAGGCTTTTAACCCTTATCCATTTTCACAAGAGTTTTGTCCCAGTTGTTTTTTAAAATCATCTTCGTGTTTTTGCTAGGTCCTTCAAAACAAATCCCAAATTCTGGACTCCTGAACAAATTTCTCCCAGGCAACATGAAAATAAAAGAGGAGTCTCTGAATAGGAGAATTTAAGTAAAATTGTTTTCTTGACTCTTGCCCTGCCTGGGTTCTTAATCTGTCCAACAGTACATAATTGGTTTTATGCTACAGCATTATTCTCACAGAGAAAGGAAATCTAATTAGTACTTAGACTTCAGAGGCATTATTTATCTGAAGTCTTTAGCTCTTTTGTGTGCCTGAGTTGCAACTCATTTAAAGAAAAATTGCTGGGGAGGATGTACAGAATGCACAGAATGTACACTGTAGTTTCCTTAAACTATTGTTCTTTCAAGTATAATCTTGCATGTAATATGATGGCCTTAAATGCTTCCAGGTGGCACTGCCTTAGAGGTCTCCCATGTATGTGCTTCAGTAAAACAAGATTAAAGACCTTCTAAAAGGGATATAGCCAGTATAACCTGTAAGGGAGAAACCAGTTACATTTGAATGATCTTAAAAGAAGTCTAAGTTTTGCACAGACTGCAGTTGTTTACAGGATGTAATTGAAACTTTTCTGTTTGCCTTCAGCTGTCGTAAAGCAGTTCTCCTGAATTTTTGAAGGGTGCACTCATGACAGTAGATTTAGGCGAGTCCAGTTAGCCCAAACGGAGCCAGGTTTCACTTCTGGTGTGGTGTGTGACTTGGCAGAGTTGGGTGGGAGTGGTAACACCCTGCACTGTTCCTGTTGTGCTTACAGCAAACACAGCGCATACTCCGTGCTCCGGTGTAACCCCCGCAGAGTCCTGCAGCTCTGTGACTGCTTGTCTGGTGTTGGATCCCAGTTGTTCCACTCCTAACGCTGTTCCTGTCTTTTCTGTGGTTACACTTGCTTTGGCAACTGAACTGAATAACTGAAATGCATCATTTCCATGCTGGCTCCCAGTGTCAGAGTAGCACTGGTAAGGTATTGCATCACTTCTAAAGACTGAGAGTTAGTGGCTGCCAGTGATGATGGCTTACCAGGGAGGTCCTGCTTCCATCCCAGATTATGTGTTCCCAGCCATTTGGAGACCTTCAGTTATTCAGGGGCTGAATTCACAAAGCAGAGGAGTTGTTTGGAGCCTTTGCTCTGGACCAGCTGCCACCTGGGGAGTTGAGAGCAGTAGTCTGTACATCTGAGGTGCTCACTTATCCACAGTGGGTGACAACAAAAGATTTAACTGACCTTTTGGGTCCCTGTGCTGGGGCAAGCTGCTGTGTGCTTGATTTATTCCCCTGCAAACTCCCTCAGTGGATGTACAGCAGTGGAGTGGAAACCATCACCCTTTGTGTGCCCTCCACCCCCATGTTCTTGCTGTGTTTGTGCCTCTGCCCTTCTGAGTGTTGATTTTGTCCGACTTGGCCTGTCACATGTTCCGTCTGTCTCTGTCATGACTCCTGGGTCATCTAAAGGAGATTTTCTTCTGGGATCTACTTTGTTTTTTGCAAAGTAAATCTGTTGACTGCTTCTGTGAATTCAGCCTGCTCCTGAATGCTCTTTGTATCTGCTTGTTTTTCTCTAATCCTCTAACCTGGCTGCTGTTTTTTCTCCTCCCCTCTGTCTTGTAGAGAGGTCTGAAGAATGTGTTTGATGAGGCTATCCTAGCTGCCCTCGAGCCTCCGGAAACTCAGCCCAAAAGGAAGTGCTGTATATTCTAAACTTTGTTCTTCCCCTCTTGCTGCTGCTTCCTCTGTCCCACTACTGTAGAAACCTGGTTAAAAATGAATCAAACCACCTTGATTGAAAGCTGTTGTGCCTGCTTGCCATCTTAGAGCAACCTCTGTATTAGCTCTTGGACTGAAAACAGTACTTGAGATCTTTAGTAAAACATTGTGACTGTGGAACGTGAACTGGACTCGCTTAACTCCCTGCTGCTTGGGTTGCCAGGTGTGGCTAGCTTTATAATTCAGGCTGTTGGGGGTAAGGATTTGGTTACATCATTATTTAAAGAACGACCAAAAAAATGAGATGATGGTCGATCTTCCTGAATCCAACTGGAAGAAACAATTCGTGTGTTTTCAATTTCTACTTGTGACTCTTAACTGTATTTGCATGACAAAAGTACCTGAACTGGTGATCTGCAAACGATGCTGTAACGTGAAGGGTTTTCTGGTTCTCCTGTGTGCAGTGAGATGTTTTCTGTTGCTGTTGCTTTGGCTGTCTGTGCTATGGTGGAGTATCTGTCAGTCCTTGGGGGGAAGGAAATATTGATGTACTTGCTACTGCTTTATGAACTGTTAAAATTCTTGCTTTCACTAACATGGTAGAGCTCTTAATTTCAATAGTAGATCCTTAAAGCCTGTTACTGTAAGATGTAAAGCTGCTGCTTACTATCGTACGTCTGATTTTTATTGTTTTAAGGAAAAAACATCAATTGTAGCTTGCCTTTCAATTTTCAAATTAAAAATTGCAGTTGTTTGTATAAATGACTGATGAAGCTTTATTCAAGTTGCATCTCCTGGCTCCAGTTTAATCCTTAACAGAGTGTATGATATCCCTCTGTACTCCTCCCAGCTTGACTTCTCTGCTACTATGGCAGCTTCTGGGCTCTGCCTGGCTGCTTCTAACCCCGGGGTGTTTGGGGCTGGATGCCCGACCAGAGCATGTACTGGACCAGGTTATCATTGCATGCTTGCCTTGTTCCTCCTCCACTGACACATGGGTTTGTGTTGTCCCAGGCGTGCTCCAAGTGGAGCTCTTCCATCTGAATGCAGCACTTTCTCCTTTGTCATTAGCATGTGAAATGTGTGAGTAGCCAGTTAATCAGAAAAACTGCCTTAAGGAAATTACTTTGGTGCGAGTGTTTTGCTTCTTGTGAAGTACACTGGTCTACTCTCAGAGGATTAGGTTTCTTGTTCTGGAAATGAGATCCTGTGCTCAGGAGCTGCTGAGAGCAGTGGTATGGGAGCCTTGCTGGGCAGGCAGGCTTTGGGGATGGCAAATCTCCATCTGTCCTTGGAGGGGTGTGGCTGCCACGTGGCTTTCTGGGATTTTGTTTGTGTGAAAACTCAAAAATGAGACTGCCCCTTTCTCTCTTTGCCCCTTTTCAGAAAGGCCTTAAGAATGTATTTGACGAAGCGATATTGGCTGCCCTGGAGCCCCCGGAGCCGAAGAAGACTCGCAGGTGTGTGCTGCTATGAACGTCCCTCCACAGCCCCTTCTGCAAAGCTGGTGTTTGATGTCATACTAAAAGCAATGTTAAAATCAAACTAAATATACAAATTTTAAAATTTGTTTTTGCAATAATGACAAATGCCCTGCACTCCCATCTCCCCCACACAATCCCTGTGTGAGATGAGAATGTTAGTGTTTATTCCCCAGTGCCCCCTCAATTCAGTTAAACTAGTTAATTTTGAGTAATTATGTATTATCAGAAGACACTGATCATTACTAGTTTTTTATTTTGTTTATTGTTTCTAATTTTTTTTGGTTTAACATCAAGGCATGCTCAATGACTTTTTCTGTAGCAGACTAATTTTAGGCTGTTCTGCTGAAGTCTTGCCCGTTATGCTGGTGTGGCAAGACTTGGTTCTGGTTTCTAGACCTTGTAGGACTGTTCTGCAGCCAGACAGCAGCCTGGGTATGAGCAGACTTTATTCAGGAAAGTAAAATGTCCCAAGCTGGTGCTCCTCTAAGAAGGATTCTAGAAAATACATCTTCTCTGAAGTTGCCTTGTATCTTTTTCCCCTGGCTTTTTAACTGTACAGGTCATAAATTTATACCCCATCCTCTAAGTTATGAAGCCTTAGGAACAAGAGAATGATTTTTCTCTGGATGCACCATCAAACTTGAAACTAACTTGCCAGTCTCTTCCTTAATCTTTGCCATCATAAGCTTTTGGCTCACATTGAAGAAATAACTACGCCTTTGGAAACACACCTAGCTGGGTCAGTCGGCTTTTAATGAATCTACCTTCTGCCAATCCTTAATTACTAGAGAAACGCTTACAATGACCAGCACGTACACTGCTGCTTGGACACCCTTAAGGGACCTGGGATGTGCTGCAATGGGTTTTGGAGCTGGCTCTGATGGTGCATCTCTTGCTGGATGGCTTGGCATCCTTCAGGGAGGGGTGGAAAGATAGACCTGTGTCAGTCGAAAGGAAGTGCAGGGAGGGGCTTCTGGTGTTTGGTGTGACACCATATTGGGACCAGTTGAGGGAACCCCTTTTTCTGCATTTTGTTCATGAGTAACCTTGAACCTGTAAGAGGGGCTCCGGACCCTGAGGATCATGTGCAGTGTCTCTACATAGACCAACTGCAGTATCGTAAGGATTTTACCAAAAATATATTTTGGTTTGCAAATTCAAAATTTTTTAAGACTTAGGGAATCTTCTCCATCTTCCAAAATTTCAATTTCTTGTAGACGCATTAGTGTTGAACCAATGCTTTTTCATGTCTAAGTTCTTTGTATATGCCTTCTTTTCAGATGTATTAAACATAAAATATCTTGACAAGCCTGCCTGAGGGTAGTTATTTCCTTTGCCTTTCTCCTGAGTGTGAAGGAGTTGTAAATATGGCTTTTATCCCTTGTGACCCCCCCCTCTCCTGCTTGTGAGCTAGCTTGGGTCTTTCCTTAATTTAATCCTTGTCAGTCTGCTTCTGGCCTCCATCCTGTCAAGATTGTTCTAATCTTTGATGCAACATCTTTGCTGTCAGACCCCTATGAAGAGAGGGTTTGGTAGTTCTTAACGAAGGAAATACTCAGCTTGCATGCTCCCAAATAGTAAAAGCTGGCTTTTCGGGCTTACTGGGCTCCTGCACCTCTTCTGGCAAGAAGTTTCCTGTAGTTCCCTGCTCGTGGATGGATAGCAGAAAGCCTAAAGGGATAAATGACATCATACCTATCCCAAAATGCACACACTTCGTCACACATCTTTGTTCATGCTCCAGAAGAGTAGTGAAGTCTTACCCTGTTGATAATAACTTGTATTTATTATTAAAACACATTAGAAAGAGCCTCACTGTTCTTTTAAGAAACAGATTTTTGGGTCCTCTAATCCCAAATCTTAGTGTAAAATGTGTGGTTTTTCGCTTTTCATAGTGATTAGTGCTACTGTTCAACTTTGCAATTCAGTTTCAATTGCTGCCTTCTATGGGGAGGTTTGGCTGGAACTCTGGGCTTCCTGGAGAAGGTTCTGCTGGTACATGTTGGTGGCTGTTCTACAGCTTCTGCACCTTGTAACAGCTAATCCTAATTCCTATGTCTAAAGCCAGCAGCAAAACCAAGGGATTGCCTGCAGGAAACTGCCCTTGGAGTAGAGAGAGAACTCTTTATGACTTCTTCAGAGTTACCTTGTCAAGCCTTTTCTGTCTTGGATATGTCCTAAAGTGGTCCCTGTGCATACATCTTCATGGCAGTGATCTGTGCCAGTCCTTTCGGCTAAGCAGTAAAGTCTGTTCCATTAAATGAGGTGCTAGATGATGGAAAAGCATACTTTTCAAGGAGCAGTGCTGTTTCTTTCCTCTTAGTGTTACCTTAGCTTTGCAGAAGTCTGATGGCTCCCTGGATCTGCTAGGACAGAGCTGTCCCAGGCCTGTGACTGGTTAAACAAGCTCAAACAGCTCTCAAGCT
Source organism: Callaeas wilsoni (assembly GCA_013398955.1). Taxonomy (NCBI): domain Eukaryota; kingdom Metazoa; phylum Chordata; class Aves; order Passeriformes; family Callaeidae; genus Callaeas; species Callaeas wilsoni. The sequence continues at coordinate 19,032 of VWPU01011680.1, forward strand.
GTTTCACACCGTGCCTGGTTTTTGCTGGAGTGTGGTAGAAAGGTTTGTCTGAGGCCAGGTGTGTGAGATGTGCTCTCTTGCCAGGTTCTCGAATGAGCTCTGTGGTGACTGTCTTCCTTCCCATATGAAAGCATGAAAAACTGTCAAAAGCAGGCAAATCCACCACTTGCTTCCCCTTCTGGAGCTGCCACTTTCAGCTAGTGAGTTTGAGAGCACAGGGCTTGGAGGCAGGTGGGAGTGTGTGGCACATCTTTGATCCTGGGATGGCAAGCCAGTCTGTGGTGTGAGCTGGGATTTCCTCTCGTTACTGACAGAGGATTTGCCTCTGCAGATGTACTTGCTGCTCAGGGCTGTGGTCCTCTCACCTGTGAGGGCTGCTGAGGTACCTGCAGCACCTCATGAGCACAAATAGAACATGAGGTTTGGACTGGCTGCTTAACCAGCTGCTGCATAAAATCCCAGAATCCCAAAGTGGTTTGGAAGGGACCTGAAAGCCCATCTTGTTCCACGCCCTGCCATGGGCAGGGACACCTTCCACTAGGCTAGGTAGGTCCAAGCCCTGTACAACTTGGCCTTACGTGTGCTAATGGGGTTCCTTGCAAAGGGCCAAACATCTCCGATGGGAAGATGCTTGAGAATCATATCAAACTTGGGCTGAGGGCTTCATGGAGGCTGAAGAGCAGCTTTGTCTTCTATTGGCTGGGACACCGCAATTTCTTATTACAGTCTTTGGGTTATTTATGTGTAAGTCTTTTGCTAAACAGTCACTTCTTCCTGCACAAGGATTAGGTTTGTGGTTTGAGGGTTTTGGTTGGCTCTCATTGTGAACCTCTAGTTCCTAGTATTAATCAGGTGGTCAGCAGAGTTCTTGCTTCTGTTGGCTGCTCAAAGCAAGTGGCACTTCATCAGCTGGTTGTTGTCTCTGAAGCTGGGATCATCTCTTTTCCCTGTCTGGGCTGTGTCTTCCCACACGTCCTTCACATCAGCTCCATTAAGCTGTTCAGAGAGACAGTTACATTCAGGAATTGGATGGAAATGTGACATCTCACACGATACTTTCCTGATGAACTAGTGGACCCTGTTTTTCAGGGTCAAGCTGATACCAAAAAGAGTGCAAGGGAGGAGGCAGGAAGGAGAGCAGATCTGCTGTAGAGGGTTAGGGAGTAGGTGGGAGCATGCCCACAGTGTGACCACTACAGTTCTATGAGGTAAACTCGTGTGTGCTGTGGTGACAAACAGCATGAATCAGTTTGTTTTCCCACTGTGCTGATGTCAGTGGAGTTGACATGTGGAAATCGAGGACTAAACAGGGAAGTAGTTAATGTGGAAAAAAGCCCTGCCTCTTGTAGGGGACATACTTGCACCCGAAATCCAAACCAAGACACTGGACTCCAGGGTTGATTACTGGTGAGAAGAGTGCTCCAGGGCAGCATTTGCATTCCTGAACAGAAGATAATTGTAAGCATACCCTAAACTCAGTCCCTCCCTTGCTGCCTTAGATGTATATGGAAATTTTCCACTGTATATAAGCTGATTCAGCTAATCCTGCTGTTTCTGTACTTTCTGGTGCAGGCATAGACTGTGCATGGCTGCTGTAATGCCAACTGGTGCTAAGATTGTATTAAACTGGTGGCTGTTTTTTCTCTCCAAGCTTTCCTGTGCTTTTCTATCACATTGGAGTCATGAGCCTTTTCTTGCTCTCCCTAGCCTGTTTCCCTGTGGAGCAATGGGAAACTGTTATGCCATGGAAGAAATGGTACTGTCGAACATCAGATGCAGTGAGGGTCATCTTTACTGAAGTGTTTGGGAGATCAGTGAGACAGGCTGAGCTCTGCAACTTTCCCAGAAGGCAGCTTCTTGGTCAGTTGTGTTCTTCACTCCTCTCCTCCCTCTCCTTCCCAGTAATATGCTGGATCTTGCTCTCAGTGCTGGGCATTATACATAGTGTGGTCCTAATTAAAATATGGGGAGGGTATCAAGTAAGGAGAGATGGGCACATTTGATAGGACCTCTGAGAGAAGAGCTTTCAGGAGCAATGGCATCTTCTCCAACACAAGCGAGTCACCCAGGCTTCTGAGCAGTTGGTTTCATGGCATTACACAAACTATCCTACACCCCCAGTTAGCTGCTGCCTGTGGCCTTGAAGGGCTTCCCAATGAGTGTGTTAGTTCATCTGACCTGGGATGGTTCCCTTTGTGCTTCATTCTCTCTGCCTGGATTAGGTGTGTCTGCCCTTCCTGTCCTAAGCGCTTCCCAAAAGGAGATTTGACAGAGTGCAGCTGCTTTAGTGTTACATTGTATTGATGTACAAATCTCCTGAGTTTTCTGTCCTTTATGTGCTCTATTTCACATTCCAGAGTGGTTTTGGAGTGTGCTAGTGGGATTTGTAGTGGGTGAAACGTAAGTGGGTATTGCCCTCCAATAGAGAATGGAATTTGGGTCATTGGGGCCTGACTGGAGGGAGTTTGAAGGGCCTCCAAAATCTCAGTATTGCTATTGGGTTGGTTTCGCTTGGTGGATCTGGTCGTGCTGCCTCTGCTGCTTGCTGCTGCACACAGCTAAAGACAGACCAATGATTTGGTCATGTTCCCAAGAGACAGCAGTGTCCTCTGGTGCTTGGCCACCATCTAGGTCTCGGTTTGCAGATGGCAGCAGCTACCTGCTTTTAAAACCAGACTCTGAGTGGTACTTGCAAGAGCATTGTCAGCACTGACCTGGCCCAGCCTTCCTGCTCCCTTACCTTACGTGAACCAGCCTCTCTCTCTCCCTGTCTGGCTCTTTTCCATGGGGTGCTTCTGGGGTGCTGTGCTTGGAAGGTGTCTTGCTTTGCTTCCCCTGGCTGCCCACACTCTGCTTCCTCTGAAAAGCATTCCTCACTGTTCTTCTTTAAAAAGATCAAGCATGACAGAGGAAATTACTGCTTCAAAAACTGCAAAGAATAATCCTGAACTGATGAAACTATGAATAAACAAGTTCTAGCTAGTGAAATGCAAGAGTGAATTTCTACTAGTTTTGTCACCTTGGCCCCATTGGTGATCCGTCCCTTTCACATGGGCTGAATCAGTTCCTGAAATCGAGCCTGGGAAAAAAGCAACCGTGATCTGGGAGTTGGCTGGAGCTCTCTGTGAACTTCTGCCCTAAATGACTTGTCCGGGATTGTGCAAGAAGCTGGTAGCATTAGCCCAGGCTGGAGCTCAACAACAAAGTTACCTTAGCTAGAGATCCTGCTGCCCTGCCACAAACACACCGGCAAGTCCAGGGCTCCTCCCTCCTGTTCCTTTGGAAGCTGGTGCTGACCGACTAACTCTTCACTACAGTGAGGTGAGAAGAAAATACAGCTTATTAGGTTTAGGAAAAAAACCTGAATGCAAAATAAATTGACTGCAGAAGAGATGGAGGAGCTTGGGTGAGGGACAGGGGAAGTCCTGATCTGCATCACAGCTCCTGTCTGATTTGGTGGGTTCTCTTGGGTATAGATTGTGTATTTTTTTAGAACTGTCCTGTTGCTGCTACCCTCTGCCTACTGCTCAGCTTTGGCAGAGGGTCAGAGTAAGAAATGGCTTATATTTATCTGATCACCCCCTAATGTAGTGGTCCCTGGAAGTCAGTAAACTCTTTTCCTTATGCCAGGGAGGTTTTGGGTTTGAATTGTCAATGTGAGCCCTGTGAGCTGAGGACCAGCCGGACACGGGCCCTGTGCAGTGTGTGCTCTCGGGCCCCTGGCAGTTCTGGCTGTGGGCAGAGGGCTTCCCTGGGCACGGATGGGGGCAGCTCCTGGCCGCTGCAGGGCAGCGTGTGTGCTGGGCTGCCTTTCCCTTCCTGTGCTGCGGCAGCCGGGCCAGGGGAACGCTCAGCAATGGAACATTGACCGTGTGTGTGCCTGCCCGTGCTGCGTTTCCAGCTGCCCTCTGGTGGTTTGCGACAGAAGGGCTCAGGCTGGAATTTGGCCCGTGTTCCTGGCGTCGCATGCCGGTGATGAGAGCTTCCGCGGCCGGTGGCACCTTCCGGAGCTGAGCGACCCTTGGAGCCGGAGCGCCCAGGGTGGGACGCGGTGGGCTCGACTCCAGCAGCCCTCCGGGGCTCCCGGGTGACCTGCAGTGGTGCCTGGGTCCCGGTGCTGCTAATAAAGCCTGGTGAGGTGCTAAACCAATCGACTGTAAGGGTCATACAGGTTGATTCCTGCGTGGGAGGTGGCCTCATGTTCCAAGGTGAGGGGGTGGAGTTCTGAAGCAGGAAAATGCAGACTGAAGTCTCTACAGCAGCTGTCTTTATGGGCTCTGGTGAGAAATTGGCTTGAGCTCTGAAGCACAAGTTTGCCATCACCTTTAATCTCTTGCTGTCAGTATTTGTGCTGGAATAAACTACATAAAATTAAACTAGATATGTACTGAGTTCCTGACCTTTAGTCTTGATGCACGTGTGAAAATACTTCTGTTAGTTTTGAATTTCCAGCTTTTCCTTGGTTTTGAAGAAATCAGGACCTTCTGAGGATTGTGTAGGACAGCCTGGGGTGACTGCCTGCACACATGGGAAGTGTATGTGCAGCTGCTCATCCCCTTGTGCCTCTTCGTGCTGCAGCTCTCAGCCTGAAGTGGCTGTGTGAATGATGTTTTCAGCGTGTGAGGGAGAAGCCTAAACCCCTTGACACAAGGGATGTACTGGTCCTGTCTGTAGAGTCCCTGGAAACCCTATCCAGAGCTGGACACGTGCTGTGTAGGGTTGTGTGCTGGCTCCTGCTGGGTGACCCCAGACCTGTGTGCCAAGGATCTGGTGGGTGGTCCTTTCCTTGGGAGCAGCTACAGCAGGTGAGCTGTACCAAAACGTAGGACATCTGCAGGAACTGCATTGAAATCCCAGGAAACGTCGCTGCTGGATAGTCCAGCTCTTCTGTGTTCTGGATAAAAGTGGTTTCTGCACAAGTGCAGGATACTAATGACCTACCAATGCTCAGTGAGTGGGGTAGCAGCTCTTATTTTGGGGTGATGGTGCTCACCTGTAATTGCATGGGGAGGAGAGAGGATTTCATTCCACAGAGGGGAAAGGTTGGTTACTTCATCCAACACCCAGCTCTGGAAGGATGGGGATGTCAGAAGCAGAGTGCTGCATACGTCTTCCTTGGATTTAGTATAGGACCTAGGTCTAGGCTGCTCTCCTATGCACAGCTGTGACAACCTCCCTGTGCTCCCAATGGCATAGTTACAGGTGGAGGGAGCTTACCTCAGGAGAAGCACACCTCTTGGCCCTTCCTGACTGTTTTGGGAGGATCAGATTGGAGCAGAGGTTCCCTTGCCAGATGCTGTGGCAGCAGTGAAGCCCATGGGTATCTTGCCCCCTCCTTCCTAATTCTGTGCTGGTTTGGTGGTGTTCCTCTTCCCGTCAGGCGAGAACCTTCAAAAAGCCCTGTGCTCCTGATCTGCAGCTAGTCCTGGCTTGGATTATGTGTTTCCCAAATTTCCTCCCTCCCACCTTTCACTGCTGGCTATCCAAGGGGAACTGGAGATGCTAGCACAGTGCTGCACACTTCCCAGAGCTTGTAGTGGGGAGGGCTCCTCCTTGATGGTTTCTGAGTTGTTGGCTGTCACCTGCCTGTGCCATTCTGGGCTGTGGACCTTTCTTATATCCCAGGGTTAGCGTAGGTCTTAAAGCAATTCCCTTTAAATGCAGCTGAGGCTAGTGGGGGCAAAACTACAAACATCAAATGATTGGGAGCTTGCAGGAGTTGAGATCTTACGTCTTCCAGGCAAGGTAAGTGCCTGCTCTGGCCCTCAAGGAGTGTTTCAGCCCCCTCAGCCATGGCCTGGCAATGCAGCCAACTCCTTCCTTGCAGCCTGTGTGTGCTGCAGAGGTGCAGGACTGTGCTGAGTCCACGGAAGATGCTTGGATATATATGGGAGCTTACAGCATGAGAAAGGCTTGTCCTGGAAACCTGCTCCAGCTTCTTCCCTTCTCCTGTGGAGAGTCTGAACTGGGCATCACTTTTAGAAACTGCTGAGGCATCATCCTGGCAGCCAAGAGGCTTGGTTCCTGTGAGCCTGGTGAGCTCTGAGATCTGACCATGTCTGAGTGGTGCAGCTGTGGAGGAGTAGCCACTCTGTTTTCTGGAAAGCAGAGGCAGGAGAGCAGGGTGATGGGATGGGGGGCTATGATGGGGCTGTGTGGTTGTTCTCTGCTTTTATCCACTCTGTGGTTTTAAGAGAGATTGGCAGCCCACTCTGGAGCACAGCATCCCTGGCTTCATTCCTGGTGGTGACAGGGCTGGGACATGCAGGTGGCTGCTGAAGTCACTGTTGATGGCACGGGATACTCAGGAACCGAGGGGGTTGTTATGGCAGATCACAGAATCCTAAAACTGTTTGGGTTTGAAGAAATCTTAAAGGTAATTTAGTTCCAATCCCGTGCCATGGGACAGGAATACCTTCCACTAGACCAGGTTTCTCCTGTCCAACCTGGGATGGGGTAGCCACAGCTTTTCCAGATCCCTGGAGGCATTTAGCCCTGCTTCAGAGCTGGAGTCTCCTGTGCCAGCAAAGAGGGAGGTAACGAGTGTTGATTCAGCCATGACTGTGTCTGGGGTTGGATCCTGGTAGAAGATAAGGTGTGCTCAGCTTTCCAGGATCACTGTGACAGGAACTGGAGCTCAGTGGCTCCTGTAGAGTGAATCAGAGATTGTGAGCATGACTGGTGTGACATGGGACCCTTCACTTGCTGTCGGCTTTTGCTGTGGGTGGGACAGCGTTGTCCTGTGTTGCCTCTGCTCAGCCCAGCTCACAGAAGTGCACACCAGCAACTGCAGCTTTCCAGGGACCTGCTGCTGAAGCACAAGGAAAAAGCCTGTTCCATGATGCTGCGTTTCCCAGCTCATCTTCTGCACCAGGAGCGGAGCTCTGGCGGTAAACCAGGTTGGTATTGCTGTAGGCATGGTATTTGCAGGGCCGGGGTGGATTTTGGATTTCGGGATGAAGAAATGAGCCCACTAAGCCCTAGTGAGGCTGGCTGGCTGTATGTTTTGCCTTGGGCAGATAAATCTGGGCTTCTGCAGAGATTCTGGCAGTGGTACCCAAGCTCCAGGGATGCTATGAGGCTGCAGGCCTTTTTTATTTCCTTTGAATTCATGAAAAGAAAAAGGGAAAACCGAAGAAAAAGAAGTCTCCTACAGCAAACGAGGGCCAACCAAAAGTTGCTGGTTGATAGGTAAAACCTGCTTAAAATAAACCTGAAAATGTTTTGCACAACATCTTCTTCTTTTTTTATTTGACATACTGATCACTGATTTGGAATGTGCTTGGATAACGTGGGAATTTGTCACTTTTGTGCAGTGAGGGAATAGGCAGAGATGGAGTTGGCTGCAGGAAATAATCTGGAATTTCTCACCGCTGCTCAGCATGTGCATCACTGAGGCGTGCGCAGACAACCTCATAATGGGGTCCCCTCCTCTGGAATTGGGGCTTTACCTGGGATCAAATCCAGCATTTGGGTTGGTAGTTTTCCATTTTCCTGTCGCATGCAGGGTGACTGTGCCACCCTGAGCCCCTTTTCTCCAGGCTGAGGACCCCCAGCCCCCTCATCCGCTCCTGGTGCCCCAGACCCTTTCCCAGCTCCATTCCCTTCTCTGGACATGCTCCAGCCCCTCAGTGTCTTTCCTGTCATGAGCAGCCCAGAACTGACCCAGGACTCGAGGCGGGGCCTCACCAGTGCCCAGCACAGAGGAACAATCACTGCCTGGTCCTGCTCTGCCCTTGGCCTCTTGCCCAGCTGGGCACACACTGGCTCATGTACAGCACCCCCANCCCCCAGCTCCTTTTCTGCCCAGGAGCTTTCCAGACTTTTCCCCGTGCCTGGAGCACTGCCTGGGTTTAATGTGACCCAAGTTCAGGACCTGGCACTTGGCCTTGTTGAACCTTGTGCAGTTGGCCTCGGCCCATCAATCGAGCCTGTCCTGATCCCTCTGCAGAGCCTTCCTGCCCTTCAGCAGATCCACACTCCCTCCCAGCTTGAGATGCTGGCTGTGATGGCACCACCTGAACTGCCTGGGGTGGATTTTTGGGCTCTCACCACATAAGCACAGCCTCCTTACTCTGATGGATGTTGTCCCCAGCTATGTTCTCCCAGAGCTGGGCTTTCACCCGCAGGGTGCTTTGCAAGGTGCTGGTACACCTCACTGTCCTGCCTGCACCGCAGAGCGTCCGGGGGCTGAACGGGGACACCGCCGTGCCCAGGCAGAGGTAAGTTCTGGCTAGCTCAGGACAGCCCATGTCAGGTTGTCCCCAGCCCACTAGATGGCAAACATGTAAAGGCTTTGCTTGCTCCTGGCCAGCCCGGTCCCTCGCTCCAGTGCCAAGGAGGGGGCTGGAGGAGTTGGATTTCTTTTTGCTGGTGCCGTCTGCACCAGCAGCCACCGGCTGTGGGTCCAGTGCAATCACTTACATTTCCAGCTCCTTTGTATAACATCGATACCGGGGCGTGCACAAACTGCTGAGCTGTTTACAGCTGTGCTGGGGCTGCAGCACTGGTTGGGCAAGCCACATCCAGCTGTGCTCCCATTGCTGCTGCTGTTGGTTTTGGCTTCCTCTGGATGAACCCAGCCCTGGTTTACAGAGAAGCAGGAGGAAGAGGACAGAGGCTTGGGAGTTTAGTGGGGTAGTTTGTTCCACTGACTATGCTGAGCAGTTTGGCTTTCCCTGAGTCTCTTCTCAGCACATCCTCAGTGGCTGTTTGCCCTGACACTGTGTCCCCGTGGAGTGCTTTATGGGCACAGTCCCCGTTGGGTACCCTGTTCCAAGACCCTATTGCAGTCCACAACGTCCTCACAAGGGGCAGTGGAGGGGCAGGTGGTGATCTGTGCTCTCTGGTGGCCAGTGACAGGTCCCAAGGGAATGCCATGAAGCTCTCTCAGGGGAGGTTAAGGCTGGATGTCAGGAAAAGGTTCTTCCCCCAGAGGGTGGTGGGGCTCTGAACAGGCTCCCCAGGGAACGAGCACGGCCCCAAGGCTGCCAGAGCTCCAGGAGTGTTTGAACAATGCCTCCAGGCACAGGGTGGGATTGTTGGGGGTGTCCTGTGCAGACCCAGGGGCTGAACTCGATGGTCCTTGTGGATGCCTTCCTGCTTAGGATGTTCCATGGTCCAGAGTCAGTAGAATGCTGCCCAGACACCCTGTCTATCTCTGCAGATGTCCCTTCAGTGCTGTCCCCTGTTGTCTTTAGGCCTGGTGAACCCAGGGTGTTTTGGCCTCTTTGGTCATAGAAACTGCTATAAGTTGGATGGGACAAACCTACCCAAGGGATTACATTGCCAACAGACCAGTGCCTCTCCCCAGCTTTGCCTCCTGGGCCTTTTGCCTTTCTTGCATGAATGGAAGGTGCTGCTTGAGTTTCCAGGCTGAGACTTTTCCTTTGAGGTTCAGCAAAAGAGTGGGAGCATCTTCTGTCTGCTGAGAGGGATGAAGCTGGAGTCTGCCAAGCTGGCAGGTTTCATGGGACATGGAAGAACTGCTACCAGTTGCAGATACTGGCCCGGGAACGTGGGGACATGGCTGTTGGTGCAGCAGAGCAGGAGAGTTTTGAGATACCTGAGTAATTCAGGAACTTGACGGAGGCAGGTACTGAAATGCCTCTGAAAATCCCTCCAGACTTTAATCTGTATGATGAGGAACTGAAATACCTTTGAAAACCTGGCTGTGGTGTCTGGCTGGAGCTCAGCTGCCATGACTAGATGGCATCATTGCTTTGAAGATGGGATTGTGTTGCTTGATGGACTTTTAGAAGTATGAGCTTTGACCTCGTGCCCTGGTCAAGCCTGTCCTCTTCCTCAGCCCTGTATGGAGGCAGAATAGGGCATGGTTTGCCTGGGGCAACCTGGTCTGACTGAGGTGTGTGTTCAGATACACCTGTAACCCTGGTAGGAAAGAGGAAGTGTCTGGGCCATGTGATGTGTCCAGTGCTAGGGGGACCTGTGGAGTGCATGTAGTACTTGTGCCACCCTTCAGTGATGAACTTGACAGTGGATGCAGAAAAGCCTTCACATGGTGCCATGGGCATCTGCTTTTTCATAGTAACCCAGACTGGTTTGGACTGGAAGGGACCTTAAAGCTCATCTTGTTCCACTCCCCTCCTGTGGTCAGGGACACCTTCCACTATCCCAGGGTGCTCCAATCCCCGTCCAACCTGGCCTTGAGCATTTCCAGGGATGGGACAGCCACAGCTTCTCTGGGCAACCTGTGCCAGGGCCTCACCACCCCCATAGGGAAGAATTCCTCCCTAATCTAAACCTACTGTCTTTCAGTTTAAAGGCATTTTTCCCTGGTCCTTCCTGGGGTCTCTGCCCACTGCATGGTGCAGGCTCTGCCTCTGCAGTTTGATTCCTGGCTTGACCTCCCCTCATTCAACTGTCTTCCCCTTACTCAGCTCCCCTCTAGTTTCATCCTGCCTTGGCTTCAGCCTGGCTCCAACATGGGTTAATCTGTCAAACTGTTTCTAACAAACCCACCCAGACAATGGATGATCATGGATCTCTGCCTCCTCTCCCCTCCTGTGACCTACAGCAATTTAGGTTAGAAAACAATAGTCCTGGTCTAACAGACCTGATTTCATTCTCGGGAAGATTGCTGCTTCGGTTGTAAAGATAACCAAGTTTGCATAGGGGGCTCCAGATCTGCAGAAAGTGCAATTTACTGTTGTGGTGTTTAAAACTTCTCACAGCACACTGTGAGCTGAGGGTGCTGCTTGCTCAGCCTGCTGCTCCTGTCCCGTGTGGGGCCAACCTGGTGAAGGGAGCAGTGAATGGCAGACACCCCTGCTGTGTGACTGAGGGTTAGCTGAGGCTGTGGCCTGCCTTCCCGAAGCACAGAGACTCAGGACACTGCCTCTAAGGCAGAGTTTTACAGTGGGAAGGGGATGGAGCACTGACCGTCTCTGTCCTGGAGAGTTCCAGGGTGATGGTAGCTGCTGAAAACATTTTGAGCCAGCTACGATGCCATTACTGGAGCCAGGGGTGATGTCCAGTGTCCTTTCCCAGCTTTAAACCTGTGGAAGGACTTACTGTGTACTCAGAGGTGCATTGCTGATGCAGTGATGCCAAGGTGGTGGTTGTGTTGGAGGTGGAGGTGAGTCTGGCTCCTACCTTTGCCTTGCCTGGCAGAATCACAGCCCAGCTCCATTGCCCTGGTTTTGTTCCAGGTGTGCTCTGCACAGGCATCATGAGTGAAGCCAGATTTCCAGTCCATTTCTTGCCTGTCCCCTGCTTCTGAGGAGGGACATCTGTTTGCATACTGATAATGGAGCCCTTGAGCTACAGCCATATTATTCCCTGTCTTTGTGTGCTGG
>VWPU01011681.1:0-43741 GCA_013398955.1 Callaeas wilsoni
GAGGGGCTGCGGGCGCCTCCCGGGGCCCGGCGGCAGCGGGGCGGCCCCCGCGCTCCCCCTGGCCCGCGGCCCGTCTGTCCGTGCGGGAGGGGGGGTTGCGCTCTTCGTTCGTTTGGGAAGGGACGCAGGGGGACAGCGGTCGGGGCGAGGGTCGGCCGGGCTCCCTTCGATCGGCTTTAGCCAATGCCGAGCGAGGGAGCGGGATTTCGGAGAGAGGAGGATGGAGCTGCCAGGTGATGCCCGTTTTGGGGTGTTTCTTTTTTTGTGTCTCCCAGACTCAGTGATTTGTAAGCACAAAGGTTTTGGGGCCCCACTTGTGGCCCCCGTTTACCCCCACACTCTCTGCACTACAGCCCCCGGTTACCGACCGAGCCCCTAACACCAGTCAGGAAATCCTCCAGCAACTTTTCTTTTTCACGGTAAATCTTGAATGTGGGAAGGGCCGAAACGAACTGAACCTACAGTCACAAACAGGGGAGACAGAAACTAGTGGCTGCAGGAATTTTGAATAATATTGTCTCTTCCTTCGAGATAACACAATACCCCCCCCTTTTTTTTCCCCTTTTTTCCTTTTTTTTTCCATTTGAATTCCCACGGGCCAGTCCCGCGGAGCTCATCTGCAAAAACAAGTCTGCAGATAAATCATGGAACTCGAGAATCTATTTGTATCTAGATCTGTTGCGATCGTAATTTTAATTTTTATTGCTCTATTTGATTTTTCCAAATAATTTCAATGTTCATCTAAACACAAAAAACCCCTGTAGCCTTCCTTCCTCCTAAAATAACCCTCTCTTATATCGCTCACACTTCATTTAAAATGAACGTAAAATATAAAAAGCGTATCTTTTATTGTTATTTTTGTACTTTAAAACACATCTATGTAACAATCTTTTTTTTTTTTTTCATAACTCTTACTGCTATTTTCTCCACAAACATATGTATTTCACCTTCTAGTATTCTGGGTTGAATATTTTCTGTTCAATTTCGGTACTTGAATTTGCCACAAAAGGGATGCTGTACTTAGGTAGTTCTTTGGGGGAAAAAAATTATTTACTTTGGTTTTAAGTTTCTTTTCTTTCTTTGAACTTTAACACATGGCGTTTACAAACTGTATAAATACGTGCCACCTAACTGTAACCAAAAAAAGAGAAAAAAAATTACAAAAAGTGGAATGGTTGCTGTAGAATATAGAATTAACTATAGACCAGAACTGGACAGAAGGAGCTGGATGGAAAGAAAATAGTAATTTTATTGTAAATTATTTACGTCTGAAGTTTCTAGGCAACTAGTCGAAAAAATAATGAATGAATCGAGCGCTGAGCCCTTGCTACTAACTTTTGTTCTGAATGTTTTGGATATTTGGATGTTTTGTATTTATGTGGTGAGAGTGAAATATATTATATCTATATGATGACGGAATTAGGTGTATTTTCGTCTTATATTTGTAGCACCCAAATTGCATTCATTTAATACGTGCACTGAAAAAAAACCAACAAAACAAACAAAAAGGAACAAAAAGGAACAAACCCCTATCCCTACATAACATTCTCTATTTTTTCCTTTTTTATTATATTTAATTTTTCATTTTGAGCGGGGGGCTGTGCGGTCCACTTCGTAGAGGGTGATTTCCCTCCTGGGGCAGTTTGGGGCGTTCCCAGTCCCGCGCTCGGCTCTGACCCGGCCCTCGTAGCGCTCCGTGGGCCCGCGGGCCCGATCCCCGCCCGTGTCCGTGTCCCGGTCCGTGTCCGTGGCGATGCCGGTGCCCCGGAGGTGCCCAGCCTGCCAGGTGCCCCCCTGGGCTCCGCCACGCCCTGCAGGGCACCGCTCACCTGCGAACCGCTCCTGCCAGCCGCGGGTGCCAGGCCTGGCGGGCACTCGGGGATGCACACGTACAGATACCCGGGCATACCGAAACGCACACGCACAGCCGGTGTGCACAAACACAGACACTTGCAGGTGTTTTCTGAACAGCTCTCGCTCTCGTTCTGATCGGCAGCCCAGCCCTGAGGGTCTTTGCTGGGCAGCCAGTGCGGGGCAGAACCCCTGTTTTGCAGGAGCCCCCTCAATGCCCTGGCTCCCCAGGCCGAGCCATCCGCGGCACGGTGGCACCTGCTCTCCCCATGCCCTCGCCCTGGCCACGGCTCCCTGGCGTGGCCTCCTCTGGGCTCTGCCATGGGCCCATCCCAGCCGGGGCAGATGCCCTGCTCCGGATTAGGAGGGAAGGATGCAGTGGTGATGCTGATTAGGTTGTTGCCCTTTTTTTATAAAGTGTGTAGAAATGATCTGGGGAAGGGCAACTGGAGTGAAGGAGGGGATCACAGGTGACATTTGAAGAGGTGACATTGAAACTGCTGGTCAAGACTTGAAAACTTCAAGGGGAGGGGAGAGAAAAGCGTTGTTAAAAAGAAAAGAGCTGAATGTGAAAAAACAGATCTGCCAGGGAAACCTGGAGGGAGAGGATAGTTTTCGGTTTCTGCCTTGCCTGCCTGGACTGCACAGCATCAGCCCCGGACAAAGAGGGGAGCCCTGGCCTGGGCTGCCTTTGCCAAGGAAGGAATTATCACCACTCAAACCCTCCCTGGGCTCCCCTCCCAAGACTGGGCTGAGTTGTGTGATGAATTTGCCCCGTCCTGCAGGACCTTTCTGCAGTTGAGATGGGGCCATTTCAGTGCCCAAATTTGCTGCTTTAACGTGAGCCATGGGTACAGCAGCACAAATGTGTTCTGCCAGAGCTATCTCAGGTGCCCTCATGTAAAAAGAGGATTTCCCTGCTACTCCATTTAATCAGAGATTGTAGGAGCATTCCTGTCCCCTTACACAGGTGCCACGAGGCCCTTTTTCGCTGGTCACTGGCCTGATCTGCAGTCTCAGGGTTGGAGCTGTGGTCAGTGTAAGCTCTTTGCTCCTCTTGTAAGGCCGTTTAAGCCAGCTTCAGACTAAATTGCTGACACGATAGCAGAAGTCCTTATTTTACAGCTTTGCAGCCCTCAGTATACATGTGAAGAGCTAGACATTTTTATTCTTATTGCTGTTATTATTAGTTATTTCTGAATATTTAAAAGAAGAAAAAAGGGATATGCCCTGAAGTGTGAAGCAGTCTTGTCTAAGCATTCAAGTAAAATAAATACGTCAAGAAATTTTTCTTTTTTTTTTTTTTTCTTGTCTCTTTCAAATTCCACCTGTCCCACACCTGTATCAGAGGCTGCTTCTGGGCTGGGGTCAGAGCAAAAGCCAGAGGCTCTCCAGTCCCATGCAGGGCTATCACAGTCCTGCTTCAGACTCTGCTTGCGACTCAGGCCAAAACCTTGGAGCCCCACAGGGAGGGAGGCAATTTGCTGTTTCCTTTGAAATTTTCAGCATCTCAAAAGCATGGGTTTCCTGAGAGCCAAAACACCCTGCTTTCCACAAAACAGACTAAAATATGTTCATCTGCATTTCTTTAAAAAAGGAGGGAATACCACCTGTGTCATTGCATAGGACAAGTTAAAAAACATTCATACACACATCTACATACACAGTGAGTCTGAATATAAAAGCTGGTTTGATTTTTGTTTGGTTGGTTTGGTGGGGGTGTTTATTTCCAACTACACCAAAGCTGTTCTGAAGCTGTGTGCTGCCCAGAGACACTGCTTGCTTGTTTTCACTGAAATGCTGAGTTTCTTCCTACTGGAGCAATGAACACAAACCACCTTCCTGAAGCTATTTGCTGCTGAAAGGTTTTGGTGCATTTCGTGCTGTATTTTTATTTGTGGCCATCACTGGGGCATTAGAGCTCAAACAGAGAAATATTTGGCTTATGCAGAGGGACCATGTGTGAGTGTGAGGGCCAGGAATATTTAGTAAGAAAGCAAATAAACCAAGTATATATCTATATCAGGCATGAATTTTTAAAGGAAATCACAAAAGGATTTCTGTGGCAGCTGGACTTCCCCAAACTTTCCCTTAGCAGCAGCTACACATAGGACTTAGAGCGAGCAAGGATTTACAAAGATGGAGTGCAGCATAGGTTATTCAAATTTGTTCATCTGAACTCTAGGAATATTTTCACGGGTCCATGGACATTATCTGTCTTCCTGTGGCTCCCAGGAAGGCAAAACTCCCAGGATCACTTCCAGAGCACCCAGGGAAAACACAAAACAATGTTAGCCAGGTACACATAGGGAAAAGAGGAATCAGTCTATTTAGAGGAATTTTTCAAAAGTGTTTGCCCACCCACTTAACATAGACCCTGCTTTATTTGCTGCTCCTCCATATCCCTCATGCCGGGGATTAGTGCAGCCTCTGACCACTTTGTCTCCATTTGCAATCCTGTCATCAGCCCAAGATACATGACCTTGTGACATGTAAAACAGCACATGAGGTCTCTGATTAACTTCAGACTATTTAATTTCTTTTAAGGAAAGAAAAACACTTCCAAAGAATAACTCTTGAACAGAATTAAGTCACAGTCACCAGCAAGTGTTTAACAAAATTATCAAGGAAGGTAAAATGAAATCAATCGATGTGATGCTGTCTTTGCAGCAGTCACAATATAAACTGTGACCCTGGACCACAGCTGTGGCCAGAGTGCTGGCTGGCAGCAGCTGACATGAAACATTTCTGACTCAGGTGTAAGAACTCTCTAACAAGTACTTTACTCCCCATCTTTCTGCTTCTAATAATTGCTGAGCAACTTAAGCACAGTATTTATTTATTATCTTTCTATATGTAGTTGTTAGTGTTCATGCTGTTCTTCATCTCTGTGTGAGGGACTGATTCTAGTTTGAATGTAAAGTTTTAAACTTTTCTAGTAGACTGAGTTCCACAGTCAATCATACACAGAACAAAAATTATTATATTTTTTTATATGTTTTCTACTTTTTGTTAACACGAATAGTCCCAAGTACTGCCACTAGAAGTAGCAGAACAGATGTTCCCACCTTCTGCAACCACGTCCTTTTTTAATTTTTACCATATTACCTTTTCTTTGTCTCCTTTCTGCACGAACAATCAAAATAATTTTAACTTATTTTCATACACAGTTCTTGCAGACTGTACTTAATACAACTGTTTGCCAAGAGGTGCTGCCTTTTTTTTTCCTTATTCTTCCAGTGAAAAAAAATTAAGTAATAAATTCCCAGAGCTTTTTTCTCTTCAGCTATCTGCAGCCTATTCTTCTGTTTGATCTCCCTAGTGTGAGCGAGAATGAAAACATCGCACCAGTAGGGATTTGCCCAGAACACAACACAGAACATTGGCACTTGGTCTCATTGCCAGTGCAAGGAAACTGGATCACAGGCCTCATCTGATGAGATGCCACAGCCTGGGCAAATGAAATAGGTTTTTTGTGTTTCAGCTGAAGCAGAAAACCAAGGAAGCAGATGTAGCAGAGGGCAAATAAAACAGCTCAATCCACACGAGGCTGGTCCACAAAGTTTGTCACAGCACCAGCCACATCTACCTGGTAGAAACCTCTTCTTACAGCTGTCACAAATGAGTGGTTGGGACATTTAAAGAACCACCATCAAAGGTATGGGCATAAGCAGGGTTTAACATGAATTTGTGGACATGAAACTTGACAGAATTTGGTGGCAAGGTTCACTCTACTATTTACTACACAGGTTAAGCATAAAAGGAAGATCAAATTAGAAGCAATTTGAAATGATTTATATGGAATCTGGGAATGCAAAAGCAGGTAAATGTGTAAAGGATATGGATGCAAATATAAGGGTGCAAAAGGGTTTAGCAGCACTTAATCATTGAATTCTTTAACATTTACAAAGTGATTCAGTAGGGCTCACTACAATTATAACAATGAGTTAACCACAGATTTGAGATAGTAGCATTCATACCATAGCCAGTTCACAGGCACACAGGTAAAATGATGTGTACACCTATTTCTAAGGGTGTAAATGTACAGTAAAATACTCCCATCAAATCCCTTTGCATTTCCCGACAGGCTAGGGTTTCACTTTGAGGAATATAGAGATGTGGGGGTGGGGGGGAATCAGCCTCAGCCTCATTGTCAGAGACAGTTCTTTGAGTATCACACGTTTGAGGGCTTGGGAGCTCTGAGAGGTGCCCCAGTCAGAGAGAGGTGCTGGTGCAGCTGCTGCAGTCCAGGAGATCTCAAAGGGTCTCGCTTAGGACCACCGTTTATTGGGTCACAAGATGATTGACTTTGGCCATCAGAAAGTTTCCCTCCTGACCATAACCCAAGTCAGTAACTACTGGGCTTTTTTTGTAGTTTCCCAGAGTGCTGTAACAATGGCACTGTTCCACCCGGGCTACAACTCACAATGGTGCCACTCCACTCAGGCCACAATTCACGTAAGTGGTTTACCAACGTTACAAAGGATAATTGCTTATCCTTTGTTTCCCACTTTGGGAAGCTGATCTTTCTGGTACTTTCCACCTCTACCATGCAAGAGCTCCTGCTACGACCAGGGAGTGTCTTATGGCTGGACTGGTACGGTCAAGGGACCCTTCACCACTCAGCTGGTTCCATCAAGGCTTATCAGGAGCTCCTGGGATCACAGAGCAGGCCCAAGGATGAGGAGGATGGCAGATGCACCACCACAACAATCCAGAAGCACATCACTGAAGGTGCATGGAAAACAGTCTGTGTGATGGAAAACCAAAGGGAAATGTTCTCCCAAAAATAAAAGAAGATGAATGCTAAAACGAATTTAAATTTTTCCTGAGGTTGGTATCCTTTACATATCAGAAGATTTGCTATTAGTTTAGCTGCACAGGGATCCAGCAAAAATTTTGCAAGGGAAACCTCATGGAGTTCTTGTTCTTCTAAATTCCCATCCACAATTTTTTATTCTCTTATTTTAGTGGACAAAAAGTAAAAAGAAACTCATGCTGGCAAGCATCAAGTTGGCAAGTGAGGAGCTATGGCTCCGGGGATTCAGACTGGATATTAGGATGAAAGCCAGCCAGGATACAAAAGAGAAAAAAAGGTTGCCGAGGTCACATCTGGCTTCAAAAAAGCTGGTAGAGAGAGAAGCAAGTGAAGGACAACCTGGTGTGTGTACAGAAGCATGGAAGGATGTCCTCATGGCTTAGCCCCTAGTCTGAAATTAAGAAGACAAATTCTCGTTTTTGCTAGAATTTATGTCTGATTCTGAGAGCACTGTTAGTCATTGCTCAGTGAGTTTCTATCTGCTCTTCCTCTGAAATGGGAATGCTCATGTTCATCAAAACCTATTCAGAAGGAGGTATGAGTGCATACTTGAACTTAAATGAAGTTGAGGCAAAATTGTGATCAAAAATTTAACAGCCACCATAACTGACTCCAATTCAATGTTTGCAGTTACTGCCTCTTGTTACTCCTGATTTTTCTTCCTTTCTTTATTTTCTTGCCTGGTCTCTAATTTAAACCTCTAAAGTGTGTCTACCACTAGATGGTCATAATCTCCTTGAGGCCTCTAAACAATTTCACAAACCAAATCATAAATGGAAATTAGAAACAGGCAGGAGAATGAAGTGTCTGTTGCCATGAAGAGCTAAGGAGGGATAAATAGGCAATCCAAGGCATCCTGAGTGCATGCTCCACGATAATCTCTGTATTTCTCTGGACACAGCATTGTGAACATCCTCAAGATCAGCTGATTACTGAGATGAATTAGCAAATAAGAGCCCATTACATCAGGTGTTGAGCGGGACTTTAATTGTGCTCAGGCTCCAAATAGGAAACTTTATACCATGTCACAGCTGTTAAAACAACAGAGCCTTATGGAAACAGTCTTGGATTACTGGCCTCATGGAGTGAAACATTTTTAATGGAAGGGATTATGCTTATTATTTCTTAGTGCATTGTGTTTTCTTAGATATTTTTACTGACATTATTATAATTTGCGAAGTTAATTGATACATACACACGCTTAACCATGTTTGCATGTATATTTAATACTTTTTTCCATTGGTGTAATTTGCATGTGGTCGTAGGGAAAAATAACATGAGCTACATGAAATAGTTGCCCTTTTGTTAAGATTAAGATCCTAAGAAACTTGGTGAGTTTGCTTCTTATCCACTTGCCAAGTGTCCTACTGCCTTTACCTGATGAAATCAGATCCTTTGTCACGTGGAGTTTAAATGGTGTTTTGTGACAAGGTGATCACCATGGAGTGACTGCCTTCAGTCTTGGTGTAGGCCATTTGTGCTCAAAATAATTTTTTTCTTTTATCAGAACAGCCATGTAGGGAAAAATCCAGAGGAATTATTTAAACTTTTATACATGGAATTTGTCTGTTGCAAAGGCAAAGCACCAGACTTGTAAGCTGCATTTCCAGTTCATCTGTTAGTCTGTACTTCATTACAAATGTGAGCTCCTGAAGTTTTTAAGTAGAAATGTGGCAGCCTGACTTAGTGCTTCTCAGGGAAATGCCTTGTACTGTGTGCACAGACTTTCACAGAAACAGGGGCTAAGTTGTGTATATAAAAGAAGAAATGGCCATCTAATCATGTAGTAAAAACTTTTCTATAGCACATCTCAAGTTTCTTAGAAGTATGTTCAATGCTGAGAACAAATACGTGAAAGTTACTTGAGAAGACTGGATAAATGGGCAAAAGAGGAAAAATCAATGGATCTAGCATTTACTATGAAACAGAATGGTAAAAAGGGAACCAAGTAAAGAAGAAATATTTTCACTCTGATGGAAGATGTTCAAATCCACCTGCTCAGAATATGTCTATAGAAATCTCTCCCTGTAGATAGGAGAGATTGAGATGTATTTACCTTCTGTGGGCTCTGTGGGCCAGCGAGTACTTTCTGTGATGGAATGGTGTTACTGTCTCAAAATTTCTTCATGAGCCAAACCTTGCATCCATCTGGATACTAGTATTCATTAGTATGAAGCATAAGGTGTGAGCTGTATCTCTATCTTTTTATCCACAGCTAAGATTATTATTCTAATGTTCTAGCTAAACTTCGGCATGTTGTTTTCGGACAATCAGACACGTGAATCAAAGTGGAAAAATACAATGCAACACTCCAGAGCACCAGCTCAGCCAAAGAGGCCTCAAGGAATAACAATTTCAGGCAAACGGTCTTTTTCTGCAAGAGTGCCCTAAGCACCAGTGATGCTACAAAAATGAATTAATAGAAATATGAATCCGATTCCTAGGATACCTTTATGTGTAAGTGCTCATGTTCAGAGAGGAACCTGCTCCCGGTGTACGCCCAGCCGTGCCAGGTGGGCTGATGTGGGACCTCACCTTGTCTCCACAACGTGCGTGATGAAGGCAGAGTCTTTTCTTCAGAAAAGAGAGAGAGCTGGGTCTCCCCCGCGGGCAGCGGAGCGCGGCCGGGCCGGGCGGCGGGTCCCGGGGCCGCTCAGCACCGCGGACAGCGGCGGCCCCACCGCGGGGCTCCGCGGGGCCGGGGATGGACATCCCGCCGCGGGGCTCCGGGAACGGGCTGCGGGACCCGCACGGAATGGCTCCCCGCCCTTGCAGAGCGGGTCTGGCACCCACACCGGCGTAGGAAGGAGTTTAAATGAAAAGATCTGAACGTCTCACAAAATGCGTCTGTAAGTGTAAGGTAGCTGTGGGTAAAACCAAAATGACAGGTCAGGGATGAGGTGCCATGGCATGAATTCCTTTAATCAGCAAAGACAATTCAGGAAAAGCAAAATTGTTTCAAATGAAAGACTTGGTTGCTGCAACTCCCTTTTGATACCGTGCTACACATCTTCATTTGGCAGGTTCGCGTGCTTGGTTCAGTCCTACGACTCTAACCACAGAGTGATCTTCTTCCTGCAGCTTTGTATGCTGGGCATAATGCCACACTGTAGGAAATACAGCTGTGGACAGTTGGGGTCAGCTGTCCCAGCTGTCCCCCAGCCAGCTCACCAGTGGGATGGGGTGAGGAGTAGAAAAGGCCTTTACTCTGTGCAAGCACTGCTCAGCAGTAACAAAAACATCCCTGAATTACAAACACTGTTTTCATCACACATCCAAAACACAGTCCCACAGCAGCTTCTATGAAGAAAATTGAGTCTACCACAGCCAAAACCAGCACACCATGTTTCCTAACCTCCACATAATCCAAATGTACATGAAACACAATTTTGTCTTGTCACAGTTAACAGAAGCAAGATTATTGCCTTGATATCACTTAAAAGATATTTCTAAGATCCGTAGGTGATCAGGATCCTTATTTAAAAGCATTAAATGCTCTTTCCAGAACTATGGTTGCATGTCTGGGAAACTTCTATGAGAAAGTACAACATTACAACAAATTCAGTGGGGACAGAAGGTGCAGACCTTGGCTGGCAATCAGAGAGTTCCAGTTCTACCACTTTGTTCATTTGCTTTCCCTTTCCATTCTGCTCCCACTCTTATTTAGTTTATGCTGTAAGATTTGCAGGTAGAAATTCTCCCCTGCTATTCATTTGCATAATTAGGCAAGTCAATAAGCACTTCTTTCATAGGAATAACAATAATAAATAGCTTTTCAATCCTTAAGAATATAGTAAACAGTGGAAAGTCTACAGCCACAAGTTCAAACCCTTTAAAGAACTGTAATGCTAGTTTATATTAAACTCAAGATAAATGATAATTTTCTACCTGATCATTTGTTTTCACAGTTTAGAGGGCAGATACGCTCCTCTCCACATGCATGTGGGTACATTAGCACTATAAAATACTCCTGCTAATACGTGTGGGACTATTTAATGAAAAAGTTTGCAGAGTTCACCTGTCTGAGAGCTTCCAAGAAGTTTACTATCTGGCTATATGTAAACACAAGTATACTTCTGCTAAGAACAACCCTTGAAACAGCCTGCACTCCATTGGTAATTGTTGTGGATATGCAGATAACACAGAAAAAAAATTCAGTGCCAGAGACGATATTGCAATGCCCATTTGTGCAGGCTAAAGCAGTGAGCATCCCATCAGCAGAGCAAATCCTGGAACCAAAGTTTGGTGTAAAGCTGAATCTTTTTTGCCATATTACTCTGAACTTTATTGCATAAGATTTAAAAGAAGGGACTAATCTAAACATCTAGATCGGGGGTTTTGATACTTTCATAAAGAACTATCAGATGTTTCATGGCAAGTTCTTGATGTGTAAAAATCAAGAGGTGACCAGTACTAGAAAAAGAAGAAAAGCCAATTCAACTTATGTAAAATAAATATGTCTGCATCAGAATAACAGGACAAGGGACTTCTGTACTTTCAAGGTGTGCTTTGGTAGGTGGCAGTACTGTGGGAATTACCTGAGTGTATGGGTTAATATTGAGCCTATTAACTCCTGGTAGCCTGGCTGGACACAAACCAAAAACATGTCTTGCAACAATGCTAGTAGGCAACATTTTCAGTCTTGATTAATTCAAGAGTTAACCTCCTGGTGAACTCCTGCAGGAAGTTTCTAGAACTGGTGAGTTTTGCACCACAAAACAGTGCAGGACTTGAATTCAGCTCTTTCCATAGCTAGAACTGTGTACAATTACTAATTAATATAATGCTACTTGGTCTATGTTGTTATGTAAGAAATATTCAGCTTCATGTACATAGCATGCTTTGAAAGAAGGAAACAGGGAATAGCACAGGCAGCAGCAACATGTTTTCATGAGTTATCCTGCAAACAAGCATGCTGAAAAGAGTCAACAGTAATATTTTCTAAAGTTATAGGAAAAGAAGAGATGTCCTTAATTGGAAGGAAATAACTCACCAGCCTTATACAATCACTTGTTTTTTATGGAGAGAGTAAAATTTAAAAAAGAGAATTTTGAAAATCTCTCAGTGTTGGACTCCTACCCTGTATCACAGAGATGCATTGGAGAAGGCTGGAGACAAAGCAAAGGATTTTGAAGCCCTCAAGTACAAGATACCATTTAGCCAGTACTTACTACTGGAGCATGATCCCACAGCCCCATTTGCCACAAATTCTTGCTGACTGTATTTGGCAGCATAAGGCCTTTGGGGTCAGGGTGCTCACTTTACAGTTTTGCCCTTGGAGTCTCAGAAGTAAGGAGGCATTTCAAACCTTGAGCTTCAGAAAGAATTTAAGAAATGCACAAGAGAGCCAACTTTTAAATGAACTGGAAAGATTTTATGAGGACAGAAGATCAACAAGTGACCAGGACTCCAACTGTGAAAGAAAATGTGAGAAACAAGCACCTCTTCTAGTGTGAAATTGGTCTAATTCTTGGGGCCTTTAGAGTGGCAGTATCAAACAACTGGCCAATATCGTGTACACTTTCTGCCATCCACATGGCATCAACTCCATTAGCACACTCTGTGAAGCAGTCCAATTTGCCACAGGTTTGTTTGACCCCTCATTTCAAAGAGGAGATGGAGATGTTTTTCCCCCTCACCCAGAGCTGAACGTGTCTTTCTTAATGCACCTGGAAGCCAGTCTTAGCATGCACCTCAGTGCTGCACACAAGCGACCGCAGGAAAAACCTCATCCAGCCAGGAGCCCAATGAAGTGGGGTTGCAGGTGCACCTGATATTAAAGGGGGTTTAAAAGAGAGGGGAGAACAGACTTTTTCATAGTGCTGGTAGGGATACAGCAAGGGGGAATTATTTTAAATATACTGAATAAATTTTTTGCCATGAGGGTGGTCAAACAGTGGTACAGGTTGCCCACAGAGAAGGTGGATGCCTTGTCCCTGGAAACATTCAAGGCCAGGCTGGATGAGGCTTTGAGCAACCTGGTCTAATGGAAAGTGTTCCTGCTTATTCCAAGGGGGTTGGACTAGATGGCCTTTAAAGAGCCCTTCCAACCCGAACCAGTCTGTGATTCTGTGATTGCTGGGCGGTGGGTGCATTGGTGGGCAGGTAACTACAGCTGTATCTTGAAAGAAGCACCTCCCTCAACAAAGCTCCGAGCAAGCTGCTAAGCTGCTGATCACCAATATGGGGCTCCCAGAAGGGCTGAAGGCTGGCACACCACTTTGGATATTTAGACATCAGATGGATTTGCTGGTTTTCATTTAGAATATCTGGCAATGCATGTTTATAGCTTTGGGGGGTTTCTAGGTGTGATTAATTGTGGGCTTTTAAGCAGGGGTTCAGAGAAGCAGCGAGGTAGGAGTCAGAGCGAGGAAATGAATTATTTATTAAATTTACAATACTATTTATATATTTTAGTTCTATAAAGCAATTGAACAGTGCTTACACTTCTCCTAGGGTGATTGGTCAAAATCTCAGACACTCACTTAGAAATGTTTTTTCCTAATAGAATGTACACAAGGTCAGAAGATACCAGCTATGAATGCTATTTACAAAAACCCTATCTCTTGTTTACATAGCTTACACAGCAAAGGAAAAGTTCTCACAGAATGAATGCAAGAAGAGAAAATTTCCCGGCTAACAGCATTTCAGCATCCACAATTAATGAAACAAAACAGAATTTTGTCAAACCCAGACATGAATGATGCTTCACAGATCTATCATGCTTCTCACCCTGCCCTGCTTTGCATCATCACCTAGAGGAATAGGTGACACTAGGTTGCCTGCTGGATCCTAGTGCTCCTAGGCTGTGCTTGTGTTAAGAATTCAAACAAATCTGCTACTGCAAGACACTTTGATAGCCAAAAAAGTCTGTAGAATAACTCCTCCTTGCCCCTGAGAAGAAGCTCCTCCTAGTCCAGCTGCTTTTAGTGCTTCATTGACAGCGTGCAAGAGGAGCTCTGAGGTGTGTGAGTGATTGTGTCTCTCTCTGGTGGGCAAGGCAGGTAACACTGCTCCGCAGCAAACAGACACAGATTTGTTAAACCACTGCTCTGATGCCCTTGCTAACACCAATTCCTGTCAGATCCCAGTTCACAAAGCAATATTGATCATCTTTCTAAAGAGTGGAATTTCCACAATGATATTGTTGAAGGAAGGAGGAACACTTTTTTTGAGAAGAGGTATTTCAAGGAAAATAACCCTCCAAGGAGCATTCATTTTCAAATCAGTAACACACAAGTATGGCTAACTCACAAAACAGCAGCCAGTTATACATGCAGATTTCAATGAGGCTTTTAGGAGAAACAATGGGGCTGGTTTTAAGGGTGGTTTGCCTGTTCAAGTGAATTTCTCTGAATAGATACAATGCTGTAGTGCTGAATGGATTCAATAGTGCTGTCTCAAACATGGCCAGGAGTGTCTGGAAGTGGGTGGAGGTAGAAAGAGCTAGTGGGACTCTTCTTGTGGTTGACTCAGGCTGCCTCCTCCAATCCTTTCTTTGCCCTGGCAGGGGCCATGGTTTCCTTCCCCTTTCCCTCTGTGACAAGTGTCCCTCTCGGCATGAACATTCCCCATCTGGAAATAATAGAAGGAAATTTTTTAAAATGTGGGCTTAAAAAATTCAGGCATAACTTTGTCTGAACAAGATGTCTGGGTTGCAGAAGACTTTCCTTAGGGAAGTGAGTAATACCTTGGCACCTTGGCTGTTCGAAACTGGGAAGGAAAAATACATACATGGATAGAATATAATGTAGGAATCAATGCTGCCTTGGCCTCTGTAAGGAAAACAAGTGACCTTAATGATCTATTCTCTCTCTAGAGCACTCACAGAGAAAGCCGTGCTTGCTCCAATTCATCTCTGTGCCCAGCACATAACACAATGGACCTCACTCCTTGGGAAGCTCTAAGTGCCACGGAAATACAAATAAACAAGTTCTGCACAAGATGGTGAGGGCACCAGCAGCCTACAAAAAGCAGCTCTTGGGGGCCACACGAAGGTTTGGAGTGGGGGGTTGTGCAGCAGGAGCATTTACGTAAGGAAATTCACTTCCCTTGTTGAAAGATACACTTCAATTCAAAATGCATGCCTCCTTTTCGCCATTATAAATTTCACATGCACACTCCTATATACGTCAAAATAGAAACACAATGACTGCAAGCTTATGGATGACACCACTGAACAACGCCATAAAATGCCAGACATGAGGCAGAAATATATAAATAGCTGTAGGCCATGATCTGCTCTCAACTGTTTATGTGCTGCTCCATTAATACTAATAGGAGTTAAGTGTGCAGAATAAAGTGACAGCTATCTCCCCTCAGCTTTGCCAGCAGTCCTTAAGGTCCAGCCAGCACTTCTTGGTGCTGCACTGCCACTGGACTCCAGGGACCAGCACAGTCCATCTGCTCTAACACTGTGCAGGATGTTTTTAAGATTCCTATGTCCAGTCTCCCTGTGAGCTGTTGTAACATGAAAGCAACCACAACAACAATAATAGAACAATCTTGGTGTGCTCGTACCTTTTTCAGGAGAGCGATACTTTGACAGAGCTTTGAAACTGAATATGGTGCTAAAAAGTGGACTTGGGTGTCCTGAAAAATGTCCTTGAAATTTTTCAGCTGAGAAAGCCACAGACAATACATGGCATATGGCTACCACGGTAGTATTATGTCCCAACCATCTCACTGTTTTGGGGTTTTCTGGGGGGAATGGTAATATGTTTTTTCTTTTTGGTGACATTGTCCATTACCTCTCCGGGTTCTGAGAGGGAAATTACAAACCCTGCAGGAACAGCCTTGGGATAGTCTGCTCTCCAGGCAGTAAAAGAAATTATAATGATCTATTGAACTAGATAGTTCTGAGGATGTGCCACTTTCTCCTCACCAAATTTTTAAAAGCCAGGCAGCTAAAATACTCCCAGTGGCACAGAGATGATGTTCAGCTAACCTCTCCTTCGAGCTACTTCTCTGTTCCTAGTCCACATTTTCCAAACAATTTTCCAATGTGTGTTGAAATAAATTTTTAAGTACGTCTCACCTAAACTTCACTCCAGCCTGCACTGCTGGCAGCAGAAAGTTTCTATCAGCTTCAGATGCATGGAGTCAGGCCAACTGCAAGAAGCTACCACCATGTGAACTCCTTGAAGCTTTTATCCCACCTAAGGTGGAAACACTTAAGTGTGTGTTCACACATGCAGAAAAAAGTATCCATTGTTTCTCTCTTATCTACCTTAGAACAGATCACATTTGGATATTTTGCACACTGGGGTATCCTTGCTCTGCTGCAATTAGCAATGCAGGCTCCAAGCTGAAGTGTGGGCTTGCTCTGCTGCTCCCTTTGCTGCTGGTACGCTTTGCTAACCCCGGCTCAATCCCACACCATCACAGTCCTTGCAACCTTACAGAGCCTAGATTTTTATGCAAAAGCAAACAGAAACACTCATGGGCTTGGGACACTGTGCAGACATCACCCTTGAGGGGTTCTCAGGGACCTCAAAGGAGAGAGATGCTGAGACAAGGCATTTACCGTAAAATGAAAACTAAAGTCAGACCTGCAAGGTAGATTTGCTTCTAATCCACAATTTAAAGGGAATGATTTCTCCCTCTTGCCCCTACTGTGCTGCCCACTGTGCAGGCTGGGTACTTAGGCTTGCCTCTAGAAGCAGAACTTGAAGCTTACTGTGCCTTTTGAAAGAAAATATCTGAGGGCCTCTTATATCTCTTTATTAATAGGTTTTGACTAATCCTCTATTCATTGATGTCCATTATAAGATTATACAGCTAAAATTAAGTTAGCACATACAGTATGTCTACAATGAATTCGACAATTGTGTGTTTCCAAAGAAAAAAAAAAGTTCAATAATTATGGCTGAGATCAGCAACTGGCATCAAAGCCTTTGTTGACTGAGAGATATTGCTAAAGTGTGGCAGCTTTTCTTTGCCTGCACAAGTTAAACCCCCAAATCAAGGTGGCTGTGCTCTCTTGGAAGAAAGATTAAGAAGTGAGCAGCATGCACAGGGTGCAAATATGCATTTTAAGGAGGAATCAAAAGCCCCAAGCTGGCACCAGTGATAAGTGTGGTGGCAAGAGCTACTCTCAGAGAAGAGATGTATTAGCAGCTCTATTCAAGGTTTCTTTCCATCAATAGAATTTGATAGATGCCAGCAGGTCAGGAAGGCCAAGTGGTCCAAGGCACTGCTGCTTTTCTTCTGAGGAAGTACATTTAGGTGATGCTGAGTTGGTTACTTTAGTTTATTTTGTATCCAGGGCCTATTATCAGGCTTGACTGATACAGAAGTCTTCTATGCTTAAGATATGAGAAGATGAAAAGAGCATGCCTAGAGTATTCTTCCTGCCAGATCATCACGTAGGTAGGTAAAATCTGGTTACAAGGGCTCATATGAGGAACTTCCATGAAAGGCAAAAGTTCAGCACAAAAATAGGCAGCTAAGTACAAAAGGGAAGTTAATTTTTCCAAGAACACTCAATACATTATACTTCACCTAGTTGCACACTGTGCTGAGCAGGTAAATTTTAAGAGCTTTACAGGACACCTGTTTATAACTGAAATAGCTTTTTGATTTTAAAATCTCTCCCCTGTTTTCACAGGTTTACCAAAGTTATTCCCTGGTCCTGACTGGCTGGTCCTGCTCTGCCTACATTTGTGGTTTATAAAGCAATTCTCTTGGGGCTGGCTTGTCAAAACACGGGGTCACATCTGCAGCCCCTACTCAAGCAAAACTCATATTGACTCATCCACACTTCAGAGAAATAAGGTCTGCAGAACCTGGCCTTCCCTCACAGCCAGAATAATATGTCTCATTAAAAGGGGAATCACTGAAGGAGCTGCTCCAATGAAGCCAACAATGAGAAGTCCCATCCCTCTGTGTTTATAGGGAGTGAAACTCTGCCCACTGCAAAGTCAGTGATATAATTGACTTTGACATACAGAACCAGAAAATTCACATCTTAAATAGATTTGATATGATCTCTGCAGATGCCTAGAAGAGCTGCAAGACCATCACAAATGATTTCCCTCTCTGAATATGATATATTGACCTGACTCATGCCACTCACATTAGCTGTGTTTCTTCACAAATCCAATCTTTCCATTTTCTGTCCCCTGGTATATATATCAGACCTGAATAGGTCTGGATTTTATTCTCTATTCCTCCTTTTATCCTTGCATTTAGAAATAGACACTGATAACTCCCAGAGCAAAGGATGACTTTGAGGCAGTGCTTCCAGACTTTAAGCTGGTTAAACATCAACTACATTTAAGTACATTTTGCTCAGTTACATTCTGCCACACAATATTTTGCTTTCATTCTAGATTTTTTGTTGGCAATGCAGGGGATGCAGAGCACCACAATCTGGCTAAAGAGCCCCTTACAGAGAGAAATTCCCCTTGGAACAGTAGGGAGAGGCGTTCCCTCCCAAACTCACACAGCCTCTGAGCAGTCAGCGAGCCTCCTATAAAGCAGGGAAGAGCAAACAAGGAAAGAGAGGAGTGGATCAGCCCAGGCAGCTCACTCGTAGGGCAGGTCTGGGCTCCTGCTCTGCATGGCCTGGATGAGACTTCCCTTTCACTCAGTTCCTCAGTGAGGGTGATACCTGCCTCATCCAAAGATGAATGCTTTTCTGTGGATGAATTTTACACTTTCTGAATAAAAAAAAACCAAAAAAACCCAAAAAAACCCGAAACCAACAAAAAATTGTCCCAGAACCAACAGTAAATTATGTGAGATTTAAATAAGGACTAACCATTTGGTACTTTGAGGCCTATATTTTAGGAATATAGGAAATGGGACGTTGTGTTCAGTAACAAGACAGCCTGGACTCAGCATTTAACCCCCTGTCACCACGCTGGTGCTGGCAGTGCCTCGAGACAGCCTGCCAAGGTAAGCCCACACAATTACTGGAGCTTAACTCCTACAGCCATAAAGTGTCAGATGGCGATTTGTGGTTCCAGAATTGCTCTAAATATTCTTTATTCCTGTCCCACCACTCCAAAATCTGGAGCAATTCAAAGCATTGAGGGTAGCTGGAGCTCCCAGTTTTCTTCCTTATGATTGCACTGACTCAATGAGATGTTGTTGCACTGTGTTTAACAGTAATGGTGAACACTAAATCCCTTGCTACATGCAGTATCTGGAGTGACATTCATGCAATAGCCATTCTGAACAGCAGATCGACTTGAAAAAAATATAAATCAAATTCTTTCTTTCCTATATCCATGAAAAGAAAGAGAGATAAAGTCCTTTTATTTTACGTTACTGGCTATAAACCGGCCCAGCCTTCATAATCACACACAGAGACAGAGCAGAGAGGGATAAACACAAGCGATGTATGTCTCTGTTTGCAGAAAAGGGGGAGTACCAGGAAAACAACTAGGAAAAAATCCATTATGAAAATATTTTACATTCTGTCAGCTTTTGCCTTTGTCAGGGAAGAAGTAAAAAGGCAGGAGAGCATGATATTAAGATGCCACTACCTAATAATTTCTTGATAATTGCCCTTCAAGAGCAAATGACAATGAAATGAGTAAGGTAGAGCTTTCACCCACTCTATCCTGATTTAAGCAGTATTCTTTGGTACACACTTCCTTTGAGTAAACAGTACCTATAGTTATACAGGATCTATTCTCCCATTGATGTGCCAGGGATTTATGTAGGTGAGTCCCATTAATGTTAATGGAAGTTATGTGTGTAATTCCCCTTTTTCAGCAATGAGAGAATAGACCTTTATGTTTCTAAGGTAATTACAGCCTTAGCTCTGGCTAGGCTGTTCTCCCCACCCTCCCCCCTTTGATAACTTCCTTGCTTCCCTCCCCAGCATTGACTCTGGGAGAAAAAAAAGGGATAAATTCCTCCATTCAGAAAGGAAAATTGGAGAAATAGCTGAAAGGTGAAACAAATGTAACTAGATCCACTCATTGTGTGAAGGAAATGCAAATACAGGAAGCCAATCCACATCCGCTACCTTTGCTGTGCTTTTGGGGACAGATGTAGATTGATTTTCCTTAAATTGTGTATTCACTGGGTATTCACTGTTTTCTAGGCATGTAGGTTATTTAGAGAGAACAAGGGTGGGTTTTTTGGTACTTCATTGTTAAGCAGTTTTAGAAAAACTACTCATTTGATACTGCCAGACCTTTGCAGAAAAAGGTAAAGTGAATAGAGATTTTGGAGAAGGAATTAATTGATTTACAAAACCACTGTTATCATCTGAATCAGAGCTGGAGGGTGGTGTATCCCACGTGAGAGGTTAAACACTCTGGAGTTTTGTAAAACCTCCTTTAGGAGGTTTCTTAGCCCTGGGTTCAAGGCCAGCAGGTTTCAGAGGGTGTGCTGTAGGGTCAAGCCCCCGCAACACCCCTCCTGGATTTTAAACATTATGTTTATGTGCTGTTCCTGATTATGTGACAGATTATCTCTGAAAGCCATGTGCCAGCTCTTGTATTAAACCTCTTCATTTCTAAAACACAGATAGCAGTGTTTTCCATCTAGAGAAGGATGGCAGAAGTTTATCTCATTGATACACCCAGAGTGTGCAGAGAACACGTGTAATATTTACTTGCTTGATCTTTCTAGGCACTTCTGACAATAAAAATCATGGCAGCAATATTCTGCATCCTTCTGAGGAGATCAGGTTGGTTTTGCAGTCCCACTGCCTCTGTTTTGATCCCTGCCACTGCTCTCCAAAGCCGGCCCAAGGCTGCTCACGAGGGATGGGGCGCAGGGGGGTCCCTGCGTACCTGGCTCGGGCTGGGGGAGGACTCTCGAGGCTCTGTGCTTGCTGATTCTCTGGCTGCTGGTCCTGGTGTGCCTTTCTTCCCCCACCACAGCAGCTGGCATCACGCACAGCACGGCCCCTCCTTCCCAGCCGCCCGCGTTTCCCGGTCGCTGACATTCACAAAAAGAGGAACAGGGACATTTTTTGCACCCCGGAAATGTGCTGCCCACCCCAGCTCTATTCTGCCCGTGCCTTCAGCCAGCCTGGCTGCCAGAGGGATGTTGAGAGCGAGTAGCATCCTTTGAGTGCCGACCTAAACAGGTGTGAGCGTGGCTGTGCTTTCCACCAATGTCCCTCAAAAGCCTCGGACACGAATTCGAAACCAAAAGCTGCAAATTTAGAAATTCCTGGAGGCCATGCAGCAGACAGCTCAAAGTTTTGTGGGTGCACCAACAGGGGCAAGGAATGTCACTGCACGCTCTCGTTCCTTTTTCATTTTTTCCCCTTTTGTTTAAATTCTTTGCTTCATCTTTTTTCTCTCAGTTGCAACAGAATTCAAGGGGGACAGACGGGTGCCCATCAGGATCAGGCCCTCATTTAGGAATCCTTCTATTCTACTAATCTCCTGCAAAAAGGAGTTGTATACTCTTGTGGTTCTCTGCCACCTGGCAGGGATAACAGAAAATATCCAACAGTTTCTTATAGGCTCACCCAGAGTTTAATACCCCTCCTGCCACATCAGGAGAAGAAAGGAGGAGTGGGTGGAAACTTTTTAAAAGTATCAAATCAGTCAAAATGCTGATTTATTTTCTTAAAAGCTTGGTGGAGATTAACCCCTGTGACATTTACAACACACATACATTAACTGGATTCAATACCACTAGAGCTGTAAATGTGAGGGGGAGTGGAGGGAAATGATTGGAATGGGGAGAAAAAAAAGTTTGACATATTCACTATGCACTCACCTCCCAAAAGAGGAAGGAGTGGTTTTCAGAGGCTGCTTCTCTCCCTGTAATTTTTTTTTTTAAGTGCAAGAATACTGAGTGGAAAGTACAGATTCACACATACCAGCGGTAGCTCATAAGCAGGGCTTCATCTGAAAGCTTTCTCTGAGCAGTCCAGTGAAAAACAAGAACCATTTGGTGATCTGAAGCAGTTGCTTTTCACTCCCCTTGAAAATAAATACTATTTTTTTATGTTTCTAATGATCTGCTGTGGTTTTCAGGGACAGCCCTTTATTTGAGGTAAGATTTGTCTTCTGCTCTGACCCTGTGCAGTGCCAGAGAAGCTTGCAGAGCTGGGGGAGACACAGTGGGGTTTGCAGCCGGATTTTTTGGGTTCGTTTGCTCAGTCTCTTCTGCTGCCTCAGTTCAGGCAACTTCAGGGCTGTTCTACAATGAGGACTTAAAGGGATGACCCTGGAACAAGCCCTGCTCACCTTGCTCATGTGAATAATCAGTTCAGTTCAGGAGACAGAGCATGATTCACCTGCAGATGACTCACAGACTGAGGTCTCGGTCTCCAGAACTGATTCTGATTTTTTTTATTAAAACTCTACAAACATTCCACCTTTTCAATCAGCAATGCTCTGTGCTTGCTGGGCAGCTCCTCCAGCACATCTTAGGGGATGCAGATGTCTCCTTGAGTCTCTTTGAGTTCTTTCCCGCCTTTGCTTTCATTGCAAAGAAGTTATTTGAAACAGAAATAAACCCATGAAACATCCAAAATTATTAAAATATGTCTCTATACTTTAAAAAGACGAATACATTCTGGGAAAAGGAATGTTATCAGGATTTTACTCTGTATTGAAGTTTTAACATTTCCCTTCATTTAACTTTTTAGCTTCCAAGGGAAATTTTTTTCTCGCTTGATCATCTTTTTTTCTTCCAGTTTTTAGACGCTTTTGTGGTCCCATCTTATTTCTGAGATATACCATACCACAATATTTTCAAGCAGCTGATCCAGAAAATGCCGTGTTGGAGGCAGAATAGTTTTATCATGATGAGAGCAGTGAATCAGGCATTCAAATCAAAAAGGCACCTTGAGATAACTGAACAAGATTAAATTCTGATAGCTAGCCTTTCTTAATTTGGCATTAAAATATACTTATGTTTTTATATGAGTCTGGAACGTGCTAACAATGTGATTTGCAAACTTTAGATGCCCAGAAGTGCTTTAGGAGATCGGCAGGAGAATGCAGCACTTTTTGCTGTTCTCTCCAAATGGATACTCCACATTTCTTAGGCGCTTTGTGTTCGGGGGCTTGGTTTGTTTGTTTTACAGTAATTGTGCAAGAATCGTGTCTTTGTCTTACCTTCCAACTCTAACCATGGGCCCCTGTTCTTTGAGCAGAAAATCTCTGCTGATTAAGGAATCTAACATTTTATATGCCCTTCTTTTCCCCCTTGTACTGCAAAAGCTCATGAAAAAGTACATCTGAGTAGTTGTTCTTTGGTGAAAGAATTGCTACTGTAGCTTCCTTTCTGTGTACATTGGTGTGCTATGGAAGCTTTTATTACTGGGTTTTTGCATTCAACACCTTGTAACACTTCCATGAAAAGAGTCTCCTAAGTGTTTTGTCCTTGCCTCTAATGAAAAATAATCATTATGAGCAAATTCGGAGATGAAAATATACCAAACATATCCTACTCAAAAACTTTCATTCAGCAAGATTATAATAATACACACAGACTGTATATCTCTCTACCTTATCAGGCTGTGGGAGGCAAACTCCTTTGACCTATGAAGTTGATCTGTGAACTGTGTCAAAAAATTCAAAACCTCACGGTTGAGGTTTGTGCATTCTATTAGCATAATTTACCACCCAAGCTGTAAATGTACACTTTGCACAATGGCATGCTGAACAGATAGCATTTTACAACTTCCTAAGGGGGAGTGTTTATATCTAACATTTCTTGTGTACATTTGATTATAAGTTTGCCATAATAGCTGCCTTTTTTCCCTTTTCCCGTCCTTCCCGTCCTCCCCCTCCGCCCCTGCCCCCGCCTCGGTTGCTCTGGAAGTACCTAATAAAAAATGTCCTCTCTACTTCAGGTCCTGGATGCTTATTTGTGCCACATAATGGGCCAGCAGAATCCGTAGGGGAACTAACTTTGGTCTGGATTCACCCAGCTCCTCCCGAGGAGGACAGAAAAAGGGATGTCAGACCTTTGGGTTGCATTTGGGTTCCTTCAGCTCTCCGAAACAGAGTTTCTGCATTGGAAATAACAAAATGGAAGAAGGAACCAAACCTGAACCTGAAATATAAGAAGATCTTGGCTTTTTTTTTTTTCTTTTTTTTTGTTTTTTGGGGGGGTGTGTGTATGTGTAAAGCATGTTTGTAGAGCTTACTTCATGGTTACTAAAGCTTTGTATGACCAATTCAGAATCAGCAAGATGATGTGTGCCATCCCCCCCTCTGCCGTAACCCCTCTGGCTACACCCTCCCTTCGCCTTTTTTTTTTTTTTTTTTTTAATTCCTGAAATTAAAATGTGTTGGAATGCTCAGTGCTGCTTTTCACTCTCTTTTCAATGGGCCCTTTAGTTTTTCACACCAAGGTGTCCTTTGGGGTGCCAGGTCAGGCTACCAAAACAGCTTCTAGGAGGGGATTAGGACCAATTAACATCTTTGTACACAAAAGCCACTGGCAGCTGAACAGGCGGCCTGGTGGCCTGCTCGGGAGCTGCATTTTAAATAGGGGCCTTCTGTACTTGAGCTCAAGTGGGAAGAGGCGGAGAAAGTTTTTATTTATAATTGAAAATGCTGCTCCTGGATAAAGTCTAATGAAAGGCAGAGTGGTGTTCAAAAGTATCTAACAAATACCATTTGAATATTGGCCTTTATTGTATGATTTCCATCAAGGATGGCGTAACAATATAGTCATTTCTCCTACATATTGAGATGAAGTGATTTTTCTTGTAGAGGAAAACAGCTTCATCCACACATTGCATCGGCCCTTCTGGTTTTCATTTCATGTTTTAAATTCAGCTTTACATTGAAGATGCCTGGTAGGATGGCTACTCAGGAGCGATATATCTCCATAAATCTGTTTTTGAGGGGAATTCTGCCCTTCATTTACCTGATCCGCCAAAGCTCAAGTCCATGGAAGAAAAAAAAAAAGAGAGAATTTAAGTATATGCATCAGGATGGAGGGGGAGGGAGTTCCACAGGGAATCACAGTGTTTCATATGAGTAAATTTGCATTTATAACCCTTGGGTTTGTGCAAAGATGGAAAAAAATAAAGAGCTCCAAGTCTGAAGTGCTGAATTCAGCTGAGTCAGACCCTTGGCAAAGGTAATGGCCTTAGCAGCTTGGCCCTGGGTGCTTTGCACCTGACTTAATATCTTTACTTCTGCTCTGCTTTGTTTTCAGTGCATATCACTTCTAAATCATCCCTCCTGCAATCTGATCAGGCATTAAAGCAAAGGGAAAGGGAACGAAATATATGGTGTGAGAATTACTATGGTACGAAACCTAGCAATTTACAAAGGCTTGTAAGTGGGAGTTGTGTGAACTCGCAGCGATGCCATCATGCTTGTAATGAAACTGATTTCTGTATTTTGAGGACGAGCCCCTTTCAAACACAATATTTCTAATCACTGCATAAGCATTCCTCCTCCTCCTTCCATAACAGTAATAACAGGACACTTTTGTGTACTTTTATCACTAGGATGGGAGAGTAATTTCTAGGAGTTTTCTAGCTCCGTGCTTGGTAGGGGAAAGATTCATGACAGGAAATAATAGCACAAATGTAATAAGTTCACCGGGCAAGCGGGTACTGACATCCTGATTGATATGATTTCAAATGAAGGAATTATAAGGTGGAAGGATGGTGCACAGGAGTTTCAGAGAGGCTTGTAACCAACTGGCTGAAAGTAAATGAGAGGGAGATCAGAACTTCGGTCAGCCTGTGCTGGCTTGGCCTCACTGGTGCACGTGAAGGATGCAGTCTGCTACAACAGCACTGGCGTAGTCATTTGCCACTGTTTTTATTCACGCATTTTTGGTAAGCAACAAAAATATGGATTTCTCTCCGGGCTGACGTGAATAAAAAAAAACCCTAATCACGATCATTTTCAACCTCCTGGTTTATACAAATAAAGAGAGATTCCACTTAGCACGACGTTCTGCAGCAAACATTAATACACTCGCTATGTGTGGCTTTGCTCCTTCCTACTGCCTCTTTAGTTTCAGATACTGTATTGTATTTCTTCCGACATGTTGATTCTACCTAATGTTAAATGGTAATTGGCAGTAGTATAGGTGGGGAGAGAAACATTGTTATATTTTGTTCATTTTTCACACTTCAGCAGTTATTCCTTTCTCTCCACGGCTGTACGCTTATTAGTGTATGAAATGCAGGTGTGTGGGAAATGGCAAGCACACATTGACAGGTTATTTTGTTGGCCACTGCCTAATTAGTAGCATAGTGGATGCACCCTGCTAAGCTTTAGTGTGGTGCAGTAGAGCTGGTCTGTTCTAATTTCCTCACAGCTTTGATATTCAGCAAGAGATTGACGGTTAGCACAAAGAGCCAAAGCGCGACGGAGGCCTGCAGAAACAATGGCCCTTCTTGCTTGTAGACACCACAGATGTGAGAGAAAGCTGACTAAAAACAATTGGCCGACACTGTCTAATTGTCTCCAATGTCAGCATCATTAATGTTTTCCCATGTAAAAAGTAAAAGGCCAAGGTTGTATCCTCCCTTTATTTTGAGTCACATGATTATGTAACTTACTGAGATTCAGATTAAGTGTTAATTGTATTTGTGCAATAAAGAAACTGAAGCTACCTTGAATTTAATGAATATGTACTTAATTAATTTTGACAGCCTTTATCTTTATTACCTATTGAATAATCACAATCAGAATTAATAACATTTATAGGCAATTAAAATTACAGCCTATTTAATGATAATATATGTTTACATCTTTTGCTGAGATACAAATTATGAATACTTATTAGCAAAGAAGTTGTTTCCCTGCCAGGAGGGTTTCTTGTCTGTGTTAACAGCAACAAACAACAATAATCAGTTCAATGTGTAATAGTGCCTTTCACATCAGACAATCTCCCAAAGCACTGCACAAGGGCACATGAGAAAAGGCTTCATGGAATTTAAAGGTAATCACTAAATGGCAAAAATTGTAGTGTGCCTGGAACAAATGCTTCAAAATTACATGCAATAAGACAAGGCCAACAACATTTGAGCAGTTTCAAAGCTTTCCTTTTTTGCAGAAAAAATAATGAGAATAAAAAGGGTCTACTGAGGATGCAACATCAAACTCCTGGCTGACCCAGTAATACCAGACCAAAGATTCAGTAGCTATAAAACAGAGTATCTCCACTGGTACCAGCATGGCTAAAAGCCTTTTGGCACTGAGATCTTGCACAGAAATCCTAATTCCCTGGTACTACAGAGGGAGTACAGACACAGCTCTGATTCTATCAGCGCCCACAAGAGTAGGCAGCTTGATGTGAAATAGAGTAAATCATACATGTAAAGATGCTTTGGAACAGTGGGTCCTCTCTGCCACTGTCCAGGACTACCAGTGGGTTGCTGCAAAATTAAAAGAAAAAGGAAATAGGTTGTCCAAAGAAGGAAGGAGGATCAGGGGGTTGTTGCAAAATTAAAAGAAAAAGGAAATAGGTTGTCCAAAGAAGGAAGGAGGATCAGGGGGTTGTTGCAAAATTAAAAGAAAAAGGAAATAGGTTGTCCAAAGAAGGAAGGAGGATCAGGTGTGGGGTTTGACAGATATAACTCAAACCACCAAACGAACCAGAGAGAACCCAGCTGGTGCATGTGCCCACAGAGATGCTGCACACACACACACGCTCACTGGATCAGTCTGCACAAGCCATTTTACTCTTTGGATGTTTGTTTTCTTAACATCTCGCCCTTGTCTTTGTCCCACCACACAGCCGCTGTCCTCAGAGAGCTGCACAACTTCCACCAAATACTGGGACTTTGCATAACCCATTTCAGGAGAGAACTGGGTCTGACACCAGTGACTTAGGAGAAAGAAGCAGCTGCCTCCCCAGGCCTGAACACATGGCAATGTGGTAAGTCCCTGTGAAGCCAGCATTCAAAAGGTGCATATCCAGACTCTCACGCTCAGAATGAGCTTTGCTTTGCTTTCCCAATCTGCCATCCCTCAGACCCCGCCTTGGTTTTGCACTGAGAAGCTTCGTTCTCACTTCTGGCCCCAAATCAGCAGGCAGAGCCACTTGAAAACCTATGTCAGCAAAGTAATACTGAGTACCTAAAATCAGTGCAAGAGAGAGCAGGGGGGCTGGGTGATAGCTGCCTGACAGCCATGTCTCAATCCCAATGCCCAACACATGGGCTGGTTTATGCTAATTAAAAAAACCAGACCAAAACCAAACCAAATAAAACCCCAAAGCACCAAACTAGCAAGATGCAACACAGCCCTTGTGTTATTTCATGTATTTTGAAAGTTAAAAAGAAGCCCTAAAAATGCTATTATTTGTGTCTCAAGCTACAGTGTGCCTAAGAAACACCAAGGGCCACCTCCAGCGCAGTGCAAACATGGCCCATCAAGACGCCCTAGCCCTGAGCAGCAAGGTTAGAAGCCAGGCTGAGCCTGTTGACCCTGGGGACAGTGATTTATTCCTGGACTTCCTTTGTTTATCAGCATAGATACAGCCTTTGTAATACCTTCTGAATGGTCAACCATCAGAAACCAGCACTGACTTCAAGGTAAGATTCTGCCAACTCCCTTCTTGCACAGGGAGACAAATAACCAGTTACTGCTGGGCATCGACAGAACAAATAAACAATACATCACTTTATAATAGCGACTGTGCAAGAAATCATTATGTTATATTATAAAATCAATCTCTATATATTGTCATGTTATTTGTTAAGCTGTGAAGTGCATAAACAGTAGTTCCACAACACTGATTGCCTGCTGTATTCTCTTTATTCCAGTGCAAGATCCGCCTCTTAAAACCCACAATTCATCAACTTTATTACACTTAAGACATTGACTTTTCTTTTCCATCAGGCATAAGGAAGTGAATCATTCATCCTTTATGCAGCTGTGTGCTCTTACAGCATATTTTTTTAAAAAAGTGTACTTGGATGTATTTAAGATAATCGAGAGCTCAAAGCTGTGTTCCTTCAATGTAGGGCTGAACATTAACCTTTCCTGCACTGCAAAGCCGATGCAAGGAT
The DNA here is from genome assembly GCA_013398955.1 of Callaeas wilsoni. NCBI lineage: Eukaryota > Metazoa > Chordata > Aves > Passeriformes > Callaeidae > Callaeas > Callaeas wilsoni. The sequence goes on from VWPU01011681.1 coordinate 28,602, forward strand.
GCTGTGCTACTCACAGAGCTACTCAGAAAATGGGAAGCAAACCAGGAGCAGATGCTGCCTTTAGCAGAAAGTGACCAGCGAGTCCAGGGCGTGTTTGACTTCTGATGCAATGACAGCCAAAGATGAGACCTTTGGGACTGTTCTACAACTGATTATGTTCAAGGATTTGGGGGTTTTTACCCATTATAAAGGTGCTGGAGTTCAGTCCTAGTGAAGCAGTAAATTTTCAGTTATTGGCTGTATGATGTTTCTCTCTACATACCCAACAGTGTAATGTAGTGCAGGGTGAGCATGCCTGAAAGCAAACACAGAGTGCCCAGATGAGCTGAAACCGTGCCTCTGCATCTGGAAGTGAATACAAGACTCCCACTAAATTGGTATGTTTTTTGTAGTTGGAACTACAGTGATGAGCGTTGGAACTTGTCACACACCAGACGTACTGGCCCACGTGGAGGGCTGCGCCGCGCTGACCAGCCACGGGACATCCCCAGTGCCCCCTGTGCTGCACAGGAAACACGGGTTACCCAGGGCCTGCAGCACAAATGCACTGCTTAAAGCACAGCAGTGGGCACCAGCTTACCGAGGAGAGCTGCCCAGCATCACCAGCCCAGGCACAACATTAGTTCTTGCTGCAGAAGACATTTCCAATTATCTTTTTCTCAGATATCGCTTACCTCTGAAGCCAGGACTCCTTTAATTCTGGTTTGCATTAATAAATATGAGGTATCAGCTTGGTTTTCCTCAATTCCTTTACTGGCAAAGGATAAACTCCAGGGTTTTGCAACTTCCAGGGCATTTTCTCTTCCTTGACATGGCAGAGTGAGCAATGTACAACTGAACTACTTGTTTGAAGTGAAATTACGCCCTTATGAACTGCCCTTGCATTCCTCAAAGAAATTCAGTGGCTGCACAACACACCCTGTTATAGCCATACCTGACAACAAAATGAGAGGGAGTGAGCACTTGGAAAAAAATTATGTGGTCATAAAAAAAAAATCACAGGTTTTGTCTGAAGGGTACATCTACAGGAAAAAGCTCCCTTTTAGTGCAGGACATTTTGAAGAAGTCTTTAGCAGTGTATTCACCATCTGCTTTGGGAGGCTCTGATCTCTACATGTTGCTGCAGGATACAGCAATTAGGAACTTCTGCACCTAATGTTTCCTAATGGTCTCCTTAAAAACCATTGGGATTTTTGCAATGCACAGATTACACTGAATTTCCTACCAAAAGTACAAGCTTTAAGCTATGTTTCAAAACCCAATCCTCCACAAGTACTTCCCTTACCTTTTTTCACTGTCTATTTTATCTTTCCATTCAGTTTTCACCTGAATGCATTTTGTTTAACTTAATAAAAAGAAGTTTCAGTAAATGGCCGTGTTTCATTCATTGCTATGGTACCCATCAGGGAGATCAATAAATGAAGAAAATCTTAGTAGAAATAAGGAGGCCAAGGAAAAAAAGTAGGTGAGTTTTGTAGTTTCATTCACTCAGATAATGGCAGTCTGCAGTAATGTATGCAAGAACAACAGTATTGACTTGTAATCCATTATGGACCAAGGTGTTAGCTTTGCTGCATGGTCTTGTTTTCATTTTTTAAGATTTCCCGATGGCTTTTAGTACTTTACATCTTCATTAAGGATTTTAAAAGGAAAGATCTTTGCTTACATTTAAAATACTTTCCCAATGCTGTGATGAAGCACAGCCACTTGCTAATGGATTTCTGAATGCCATTTTCATTATAATATTTTTATAAGACCCCTCTCTTCCTCTATTATTACATTTGCTTTTGTAAAATGGTTGAGACTGCTCCTCATGTACTTTAGGTCCTTTAAATATTGTTCCTGTTTACCATTATGGGAGATAGTTGGTGTTTTATTTATGTTAGAATAAAGCCATAATCCAGTTTGTACTTGGCAGCTGAGTTTATGCAGAACTTATATTTATCCCCAGGATGGGTTAGGCCATCCTTCAGTATGAATCAGTAATGCAGTTAACTTTAAACTATATCCATGTAATATTGGGTGAAGCATTAGTCAATGCAGTCTTTATACTTGTAAGTGTCCAGGGATTCCATAATTCTGTAATTCCGTAACAGTAAACTCGGCTGCATGGGATAAATGGTGTTTAGGGGAGCTGAAGCATTGAGAGCTTCACTGTGGTCTGTCTATGAGCAAAGGGAGGATGGAGCACTGCAGTGTCCTTGCCCACCTACAGACAGCTGCTAAGAGGTGGCTCCTGCTCTGAGCAGCTGCTAAGGCACAGTTGTCTTAGTTAAGGCATTCTCAGGTCATTCCCTGTCTGGAGGTAGGCAGATCTCCCACTCAGACATCCCTGATGGTCTACAGACCTAAAGATGCCCTTTATTCAATCAATCAGACCACAAACCTGACTCCGGTCCATCAAGACTCCACTAGCCCAAAAGTCTTTCCTGGTGCTGCTTTGCTCCAGCCTCTTCAGGCAGCCCTGCAGCTCAGGGGCTGAGGGCTGAGTGCCCAAACCTCCCTGATCCACACACAGGCTCCTCCACTACTGCTGGCCATGTTTCCCTTCTTGGTGGCTCCTCCAAGGCGTCCACTAACCACTTGAAAAAGTGTTAGGTTCTCTCCTGACCCACTTCAAAACAAAGTGGGAAGGCAATCGAGCTGGGTATAACACCAGTATTTCAACAGCAGGCTCTCCGTCGCTGTCCTCTACTGCACTCATCTCTCTTGATTTAATTTCATGGGAGGTAGACCTGACTTTTGTACCTTGGATATAGCTCCCCCAGTTTATGTCAATAGAGATGCACTTGTACTTTAAGCAAGAATAATCTAAAATGAGTGTGGTTCCTGGCTGCCCAGGACACTGAGCAAACCTATGAAGAATGACTGCCGTAAATATCAGTAATATTGAGTTAAGATACAGAGGTTTATCACAGAGCTTTTGCAGTATATTTTTACAAGTGTTTTTCAGTCATTTCTGCCCCAGTATGTCAAGAAGCCGACTTAGACGCTCAAGATTTGCTCCAATGGGTAGAAGTCAAGGAAAGAAAAACATTTCTTGAGATTGATGAGTGTTATATTCTGCCTTAATGCATCTTTTAACTGACCTGTCAGAAATATTTCAGACCTTTATATCCTGAAAATCTTCTTTCAGTTCATCTGTGATATTTGTGCTGATAGCTCTCCTCTCTTGGACCAATGATAACAATGCTTTATAGAATTCCTGCATAGTTAAAAGCAGGTGCTAGCCTTATGAGGATGATGAAAGCCACATGTTGAATGTGCCAAAGCAAGGACAAAAGCGCCAGAGTCATGAGCTCAAGGTCTGCTGACAGGCAAAAGGAAATGGAAAAAACAGCAACAGAGGCAGTCTAATGACAGCACTGGTATTGCTTCCTTTATACCAGTCTCTGCATTATCTATTGAAGCTGACTATTTTTTGGGGGGGTGGGGAGGATTAGGGTGGAGAAGTTTAGCTGGTATAGTGTCTGCAAGAGTTTTTATAGCAGTTAGGATGAAGAGCACAGGGTTCAGCTAGAGCTGGTCAGGTGCCACTGTGATGCAAACGGACTGAATACAACCCTGAGCAATTCCAGATATTTAATCCCATGGCTTCAAAGAGTGGGTGGTGGGCATAATGAGCAGAGGGAAACTGGAACCCGAAGGGATCTGCAAAATACCTCATCAGTGCAATATTTTCCATTGGCGGAGCAGCTGAAAGAAATGAAGAGGGCAGAAAGGCAGGGGGAGACAAAGTACAGACCAGAAGGCTGGTTTCCTGTGCTAAATCCTGCCCACCTCACTGAACTCTCATTCCTACCGGGATTTGACCTAGTCTTTTGTTTGTTTGATATTTCCCCTGCTATTCCCTTTTTCATACATTTCTGTCCAACTTGCATTACTTGACCATTTGCACACATCTTGAACTTGCTGCAGTTCCACTGAGGCAGTTGGCTTCCTCTTGCACATCAGAGAACTGGAAAGCAATTGGTATTTTGAAGATATTTCCTCCTGAGCTCCTGATGGGAGGATGACATTCTGTTGTTTGACACAATCCAGTTGGTTCTTAACCTGGAACTCAAGCCTAAGACATATTTCAGAAGTATTACTGAGATACTAACAGACCAGAGACAAAGACAGTAGAGCATTAGAAACAGCAGAGCTAGAAAATTTATATTTACTGAAAGTATGGCTGGCTTTCAGTACCTCTGGATACACAGGAATGTGTTCTGGTCAGACTGCATAAGAGAGGAAATTGAAATTCAAACTGTTAATCTGTAAGTTGCCAACTCAGACTGGGTCAAGATCTATTTGTTGATAAATTAAATCTAGCTTCTAGAAAGAGACAGAAAGGTATTAGCATCTGTCAGCACTGGTAAATTGTATGAATTACTTGTGAGCGGAACAATTTAGAGTGTTTTTTGACTGTGGTCTGTTGTTCCTCAGCAGAAATAATGGAGACTAAATCGTTGTTGGTGCTTGCCAAGGACTTCATCAGATCTGGATGGGCCTGAGACTCATTACTGACTCTGAGGCTGGCACCAGAGCCAGGACTGGAGATCTCATAGACCTGCAGTGCCAGCTCTCCCCAGATGGGCAGCAATTCTCACTTCTGCAAGCTGCCTTCATTTTCAGACTCTTTCTACCAATGGATTTGGTCAGAGGATCGCCCTTAGGTCCATAAAATAGAGCTGGTTCCTTTATAGAAGTAAAATAGTGATTCATAAATGGTAGGGCAGAACAGGCTGTTTAGACAAGCTTGGCAAGCTGGACTGTATCCCACGCGAAACACAACCGCCTGTGTTTTTCACTAACCACACCAGAATGCCTTCCTTACCAGATTAATAAGCACATGCTAGTTAAACAGGCACCATTCTGAGGCACTGTAGGAAGCAAAAATGTAAAAGCATTTTTTTGCTAGGCATTTGTTCCAAAGACATCTGCTGTTCAATACAGACTGCCTGGGTTTGGCTCTCCTGATGCCTCTGGAGTGGCTCAGAGGCCTGTGGATGGGTTTGGTGGGAGGGAGAGTGGTTTCTTCTAATGCTGGTGTGGCTGTAGGTCAGTTCTTTTAGGGCGAGGACCCAGAGACAGGGTGGAAGGGTTGGTGTGACATTTCTGCTACAAAGCCATTCGATACCCATCTCAACAGCTAGTCAGGAAACATCTTGGAGCTGGTGGTGTCGCATAAACTGTAGGGATGAATCTCCGGTCTCACATGAGCAGTGCCATAGGCATGGGAGACTTGATTTCAATAACAGCAGAGTGAAATGGCTCAGTATCTTCTCCTCTCTGGAGGGGATGCAGCTGCTTGGACTTGTAGCTGTAATCCTGTCCCGAGACAGGAATGCGTGTTACAGCAGCCTGGCCTAATAGAGGGGTTAGTGCCCCCTTCACGGCATTCCCTTTTCCCTTCCTTCATCCTGCACCTGCAGCTGTAAATTCCTGCTCCAGCAAAGAATTGTCAAGATTAGAACCTTTGTTTAGGGCAGTCATACCCAAATCTTTTCTTTGGAAAGGGGAGCACCTGACATGTCATCTTCAAAAGGGTAGTTGTTTTGGGTTTGTCTTGTAACATCACCCAGAGGTATTTCCTAATTTAGAGCATATTAAAACCTAGGGAGGGGAGGGACAGGAGGAAGGTAAGGATAGTCTTCAGCTTCCCCCAACCTGAGTCATCATTTAGGGTGAATTTTCCAGAGCCCATCTCCGAGTTGCTCTGGCTCAGGCAGTGCAGAGGCCGTGCTCTCCAGGATGCCCCTGCCCCCTCTCTCCCGGCGTTCTGCCTTGGCAAAACTAAACTGTGTGGTCAGGAAGTCTCCTGGCCAGCACAGGGATCCCTGGCTGGGTTTTTAGAGCTGCCACAAGGTGGTGAGGTGCTACAGCTTCCCAACCAAGCAGCAATAATTTGTTTTGGTTTAGGTTTGATTTTTTTTTCCTTAAGGTACCAAAAATTAGTGGCAGTGTAACCACTGAAACAAACCCAAAATTTAGTTTTACTCAGAAACTTGCCACTGAATGCTTTAATCCACATCATTATATTTTTGACAATTCTGTAAACAAAAGTAAACCTGATAAAACATGCATGTGACACAGCTCTACAGTTAGTCTAAAAACTTTTACAGTAGATACAGAAGTGTTTTGATTCTCATGCATCTGTACATAAATAATAGGTCTGAACCTTTGTAGGGAGTGTCCAAAAAATAGTCAGTTACAGGTTTTGGGGTTTTTAAAGTTGTTCTATGGCTCTCTAATTGAGGACAGCCTTCTCTAAAGACAAGTTCACAAACACAACCCACCAGCCCAATCTTTTCCAGTGCCTGAAGCCTTTGGCATTATGTATGAGATCAGTCACTGAATAGTTTAAAAACTGGGTTTTGTCAGTTTTCAGTGTCATTTAGCATCAGCACATCCCATTGGTATCAACACCTTGGGATTCAGGCCTTAAATGAAAACAACTATGGAAAGAAACACCGTCTCTTCAATTTCCTTATTTGAAGTGCAAAATTTTTAAGATCAAAGCCAACCTATTCTGTGTGAACTCCTCTACAGTATTTTGGTTCAGGAATGCAAAAGCAGGACTATTATTTTATTTTTTAAAAGTATCTTGGCTGGATTTCTGCACATCTCCTTTAAGTAGCTTTTACTGCAGAACAGTCTGATCTCTTCTCTGGCACCTTTTCTCTAAAGCTTCATCAAGTGCTGCCATTCACAGCCTGGATTGATTCAGAACTTTGCCTGTGGAGGTGTGGGAGTGGCAGGAGAGGCGTCCTCAGGGAATGTTGGGATCTCCAGCCGTGCTGGTGGGCTGTGTGACACCCAGTGCCCAGTGACACACACAAGGGGTGGTGGATGGACCTGTGCTCCCCAGGATGTGCTGGAACACCAGCTCAGAAATTCTGCTTGGGTCACATTTTGCATATGTATTTTCTCTAAGGTGGCTGATAAGGTTTTCATCTTACCAGGAGATGCCTGGTATAGCCAATGCAAATTACATACTCATCTTCCTGCAGCAACAGAAGGAGAAAACAACAGAATAAGGAATTGGGTGTTTACTTTGGCTTCTAGTGCACAGCGTAAGTGGCTACCATAGCAATGCAAAGCAGATTTCAGTATTTCTTGTAGTTTAGCAGATAATCAACAACGGCAAACATTGCTGTTGCACACATAAAGCAGCGTGGGGAGCTGATGGAAGTAGGAGTTGGAGATATCTTAGGCAATGACAGTGGAAAAGTCTGCTGTAAACATCCAGCAAGATGCTCCAAATCACTTGAGCCTTACTTAGGTAAGACCTTCTCAGTCCCTGCAGAGCAGGGATGTGGCTCAGAGGCCAGAGCTGAAAGTCTGAATGAGGAAGTGAAGTCAAAAATACCCAGCACAAGTCAGATCACAAGCCTCTCACTCAAGGTTCCTCGTCTGAGTGCGAGCGGCAGGGAACAACACAAGATGGCTCTGCTGAAGGCTGCAGTGGCACTGCCACGTTATTCACACGAGCTGCTTGCAGAATTTCTTGTCCCCTTTCTACCTTTTATCCTCGGGAATAGTGTTCTCAATGAATCTTTTCTTTTATAAATGTTCATCATTATCTAAATTGCTTTTTGTCTTTCAGTTATCACTGCCTCTTCTTGTAGGCGGTGTTCATAGGAACTTGTTCCAGGGAGAGAAAAATGATGAGTAACCCTTTGTTTGCCTTTCCATCTTGTCTTGATTTTAATAAGACATGAAAGGCAAAAATCTGTGACATCTGTTGTTTCTTTCAGCCATTTCCACAGAGACATTAGATAGCATTTCAAGCACTCAGCTGACAAAACAACTCACCTTGTGAGAACACTCCGATTTATTAGATTGTCTTATTGCACTAGTTTTGTACAATGTAGGAATTTTTTTTCTCTGAGACTCCATTTTTTGCATAAAAGCAGTATTTTCACATAGTTTTATGTTATTTTATTATATATGAGTAATAATATGCTTGATATTTGGAATGTGAAGGAAGTTAGTTAAAAATAATACAATTAAGCCAGCACATAACTGACTGATCAGACCCAGAGATGTGGCTAATGCCTGATTTGTCATCTATTTTAATTAACAAACTTCAGTGTAGAAAAATAATACAAATCGAAAGCACTGGCAGAGTGAGAATATCATATATACTACTTCTGGTGATAGAAACAGTATATACTCTCATCCAAGGAATAGAGTAAACTTTGTTTTGTTAAAATGGGGTGAACTGAGAATGATTTTAAACTCAAGATGGTTACTGGGAACCAGCATGACAAGCAGGGTTTTTACCCTCGGTGTCACTGTTAGCAGGCATTGTATGACCTGTTTTGATAGAGAAGACACACTGGAGTGTCCAGCTGACCAAAAGGCTCCGTGAGGGCAATCCCTTGTGGGTACACAGTATTCCATTTTCACTGTCTGTGATTCTTGGTTTCAAACTCTAGTGGGAACTTGAAGCTCTTTGAAAGGCCATTTAATGCTGAGAAGCCACAGGGCAAACCCCAGCTCCAGCTCACCCATGGCTCAGCCTCACACAAATGAGTTGTCCTGCACGAGTTCCAAGAGCAGGGAGTCCTCTTGAATTTTAACAAACACTTTGGGCCAAGTTTAGCACCAGTAAAACTCCACTGAGAGCAGTTTTTTATCTCTCCTGAGCAGCCCTTTATAAACTTCTCGGACTTTCTAGTTCAAGAGTCATTACACAATTTCTTTATCTCTGCTTATAGCAAAGCCAGGAACAGTGCTTGTGTGAGCTGTATGAGCTGGCCTGTGGCACTGCAAATCAGCAAGATCAAATGTTGCAAAGGAAGTATTTCTCTGCTACCTGATGATGTACAGCTGGGCAAGTGGCAGAAAGTTCATCTGATATTTTTATGGAAATAAATTTGCTTACTCCTTGGTCCCTTAACTTCTGCTTCATTGAAGGACTTCCAGAAATGCTGGTTAAGCTGGTGAGAATCCTTATGGCAACTTCGAGGTTTGTCCCTGTCCCTAAACTCTTACAAAGAACCCAATTTTCTGTTGCCATGAATTGATAGAGTTCCACAGCACACAATAACGCCATGGTGATTTTTATCAGCAAAATACCTGGCATAATTATCTTAGTGTAGTAAGTGTGGTCAAGTGGTGTAATGTAATCCAACACCAGCTAAAGAATGCATGTGACAGCTTTGTTTTGCAAGAAGGGAGTAGAAAGGCTTGTTGGAAGGAGAGCCCAAATGCCTTTTAATTCAGGGAACTAGCATCTGACCCTAATTATGTGGTAAAATGGAGGTAGTGCAAGCACCAGAAAAGGGACAAGTCTGCAACAGGAACAAAAGCATCAACTGCTGTTGAGCTGTATGCAAAGTTCAACTGAGAGGGAGAGAGAGACAGACAAAGTGGCTCCAGTTGCACATAAATTCTAGATGGAAAGTGTGTTGAGGAAGCAGGGCAATGGGTTATTTTTCATAAGCTGCAAAATTGCTTAATAAAAGTGAAATGACTTGCCCTTTCTGTAGAAATTAATTATGACGGCAACTTCGCAGAGCAGCATAATAAAGATGTAGGCAAAATAAGAGTGGCATTGAATTCAAAAGCTATGCATAATGAATGGTCTATTAAGATGCTTATGATCAGTACCAAAAGACCTTGACTGTTTTATAGTAATGTATTTAAGTTCCTAACAAACTGATTTTATTATTTAGTTTGACATGATGTTAGTTGTTTATCAAAGAACAAGGTATGAAATAGCACTGCAAGCTCCAGGAATAACTTACCAAGAAATAAGTTTTTGTATTCAGTGACACTTCATCAGCTTTCAGTGTGCTGTTTCCCTAAGATTTCTCCCATCATAAACATCTGTCCACACAAAAATCAGATTATATCCATGTTTCACCATGAAATTATGAGCACAGAGATATTTGATCCTATATGGCTATGATGGTTTTTTTTTTTTTTCTTTTTTTAACAGATCACCCCATCCTCCTAGGGAAAAAAAAAGAGACTTTTTTGCTATTGTCATTAACCATCCCATAACACCTAGATGTTTAAAGATTCCTATACAACCTCTCTTATTCTTTGCTCTGGCATCCCAGTTATCCAAATTGCTGCAGAACAAAGCAAAGAACCCCAGAGGAGCACATAAAAGCCACTGCAACAACAGCCTCCCCAGTGATACTGGTGAAACAGGGTCCCCCACTTCAGGAAAGGGGTCTGGAAAGTGACTCAGTTTCTAACTCTCCAAAAGCATTTATCTCTGACAGGCTGGAAGCACAGGAGATCTCACTAGTGAGCTATTTGTTATCTCTAAATATGTGTCCTTGCAGGTGTTGGCAGGTGTTCACATCTCAGTGGGTGAGATCCACCACCTGTCTGTGCTTGAAGATAGAGGAAGCACCTATTTCAACCAAATTATACGAGGTGAGCATCCATGAAGTATGATGAACTGCTAGGAAGGGCGAGTAGATTTAATTTGCCTGGTTATATTTTATGGTTGCAAATTTAATATCCAGGATTGTCAATTATGGTACAATTAGAGCATTTAAATATGCCATGATAAATACTTCATCTTCCTCTGATTTATCCCCCAATCAATTTGTGCCTTTTTTCTGTGCAGAGAGACGTTTGCCATCCTAGATGGAGATGGCTAGCAAAGATCATGCTAGTGTCTCTAATCAAATGGTTAAGTTTTTCAAATGAATCTGTATTATCTGAGGTTTTTTTTATCTTTAATCATACTTATACTCCAGTTTGAATGTGTGCTGATTAGTTAGTTGTCGTCCTGGGGAGACAAGAAGTGCTTATATTTACCCTAATATATTATGCCGGTCATTATTCAGCACTGATTGGTTTGATGGAAAAATATACATTACCTCAGCAAGATAAGCTGCTTAGTCTTATTCATTGTGTTAATTAGATGCTCAAATAGCTGTCGCCATTTCTTTTTCTTTTTTTTCCAGTTTATTGATAATTGTTTATCTGTGCAGTGATTATGTAGTTTATTTTATCTTGTCCCTCCACTTCTCACAACATATATCTGTTCTGAAAGTAGTAAACATATGGCTGTAGTCGTGCCCTGAGGGAATGCTCAGCCTGCAGTCGCGGCTGTTTCCACCAGGTAGCTCTCCTCAACAGGAGGGTGATGAATCCTCAGGAGTCAATCCAGGCTTTGCAGGGACTGATGGACTGCGCTGCTGCCGAAGAGAACGCCTTTCCCTCCCAGCCAGAGGGGTCCACTGCTCCCTTCCTTGCTCTTTGTTGTTGGAGATGTTGGGGGTTTATTTACGCAGGAGACGTAAGGCTGCCTTTGTATCCATTAAAAGGTCCGAGTAAATTTTATCCCAAAATGAGGAATGGGAAAATTATAGATAGATAGATAGATAGATAGATAGATAACAACCACATCAAATTCCTGACCTTTGGTATTCATAGGATACCAAAGTCTTTACTTCTGTATGCACAGTTATGAGTGTTGTTATGTTAAATAGCTAATTTATGAGGAAAAAAAAATTATAAAGTTCACACTTTACTATCTCTAGATGGGGCCAGGACAAAATCATTCATACACATGATAATTGTTTCAAATTTTATTATTCGAAATTTCAAAATTCAAAAATATTCTTATGCTATGAATTCCTAATTCTTTGCTCTGAAACCTATGAATTTAGGAGTTATGTGACCAATCACTGCAACCTCCTCCAGTTTGTCATTCTGCGATATTTTCAACTTGCCAAGTCCATCATTTGAGTACTCATCGAAGTCCCGTTCAAGAGGTGAACCATGAAAAAAGCTGAGATATGCAAGCAGATACAACAGCCTGAGTTACACACACATGTTGGGAACTGCTCATTTGCATCAGCTTCAAGCATTAGTCAGAATAGCAGGAGGTGTCCAACATCCCACTAAGATCTATCCCAAAGTAAGACAAAGTTAGAACTTGCAGTACTTTTATTTTCTTTCTTTTTTTTCCCTATAATTATCCTACTTTATATGATTGATGGCTACTGTGAAATTGAGAATGCCAGACAGATTCTCATCCACTGCAGCTATGAGCTGGTATAATCTAGAAGTATGATGAATCCATCTGAATTTTGACCTCCCAAAGGACATGGATTATTAGTAATACAGTTAACTTTTCACCTATCTCCTAACATAGAAAATATTAGTAAAAATTGATTAATATATTACTACTATTACTACTATTACTACTACTACTGCTATAGTAGTAATAATAATAAATAATACTATTGCAGTGTCACCCATCCTACTTTTGCAACCAACACGGTCTGAAACAAGGAGATTCTTGTTTTAAATGCTGACTTTTCAAGGTATTGTAACTGGATGTAGATCTGAGTGAATAAAAACAAAAAGGAAGATTATGAAGCCCCAATATAGAAATGATGGAAGTGAATTCTTTTGATGTGGACATATTACTTTAACTTGAGTACATAAATTAAAAAATGGAAGAATTGACTTGCTGTCTTTGCAGATATCAAAGGGATTTTATGCCCTGTTCTGGCTGCATACAACAGACAGAACATTGTTGGAGGATGAAAATGTCCGGTGTCTTGGCACCACGCAGGGATAAAGCAACCCTACAATGACTCTTTTGCAAATCCTGCTATTACACTGCATAAAGGAAATTGGTTTGGAAACGAAAGGGAATGATATCGGCAGTGGGAAGAGGGACTTGGAATGAGACCTGTGGCTGAAGGGAAGCCAACAAGGCAGCCCGAGAACGGACACTAAAAAGTAAAACACTGGCAAAGCTGCTCTGACTTCAAGTGGAGCCTATTCAAAACCAAGGTCATCCCAGAACTCCAAGGACCTAAATAGGACCTCTGTGTTCCTTCAAATGGAGACATTTATTGATGTGTGGCTTTATTTGTAGCATTTACGTTCAGCTTCTGGTTACAGACACAGATTCTAGTTGACTGTTTTCCACTAGGCTGAAAAGCCCTCAAGTATTGAAATTACCATAATCAAGTAATTAGTTTCCTTTTTGGTCAGTTAAAAAGATCAAGGGTTTGAGGTCTCTTGTTGCAAAGTGCTCTCCTCAGACCTTAGGTCATTTTTTTTCTCTTGTGCTTTCTCTCTAAATTTTTCTGAACCATTTTTTGAAGAACTGGATACAGAAAATTTATTTTGGTCTTGTCAGTGTTATGGAAGAAACTTCTTACCCTGCTGTCAGCATACCCCAATTCTTTTGCTGCAGTACCTTACTGACAGCACTTACATAATTACTTGCACTTTGCCTCCCACTTCCTCTACAGAGCCTTCATTTTCCAAGGTCATTTTCCATTTTTTGCATCCAACTAGGAGCACGAATTCATAACTTTGCATTTGGTACAGTTAAAGGTGTTTTGTGCTGACTAGTTCAAAATAATCTGGCTAGCTTATGAACTTGCCTCCTTTGCCTTGCATGGGGCATACCACGCTTCTGAGACATCAGCACAGCTCATGTGGTTCTTCCGGCTTCTCTCCAGGATGTCACACGTGTCATTAACTACCTGTAGGACAGAAAATGCTGTAAAGCCTCATTATAGAGTCTCTTCGTGTTTTAAAGATTTACTAGGTCAAAAAGGGAAAACTAGAGGATACTGTGTGGGAGGAAGGAGGCTGGAGGACTGAGCAACTGTTTGTAGTAGGGTGTTTTTCCTTTCACTCTCTGGTATTTCTAACTAATGTTGCCCCATCTGTGTGTTCTGACCTGCCTGCCACAGGGATCGATGGGTGTTTGCCAAAGAAGGAGGGAGAGAGGGAGGTGTATAAACTGTATGTTTGCCCATGCCAGTCTGGAGATAGCTGCTGCTCACCTGACTGCTGCTGGAACTCAGCAATAAAGTACGAACAGAAACAAACCCTGCACTGTCCTCACTGTCAGCCTTCGGGTAAGCTGGCTAAGGTAACATTTTAATACAGAGACTATTGCTGTATTCCCCTCTTTTTCGGAAAGGGATCAGAAGACAGTAGCAGAGAGAAGTGTGTTCACTTCAAAAGAGCCCTCTGCCCTAATGTTATTCCAAAGTTTCCTTAAAGTGCTGGACACTGGCATGTAGTTGTTTCCCTTGGATCCTCACAAACAGTAATGCTTTAAACCGTTTAGCTTTCTTTGTATCAAGGCTTGCAGGGCATATCCCATGCAGGGATCCTCAGTGGTAAGCTGCGCCATGCAAATTGTGCAAAAGGGCGTATTAAAAATGCAGCATCACACTGGCACCTGTGTGGGGTGTGGAGCAGGAGGGCTTCATCCCAGCCCACGGGGGACTGACGCTGTAGGAGACCCTGCCTGGGGTCTGCAGCGGGACCTGGACAGGTTGGATTGATGGTCTGAGACCAACAGCATGAGGTTCAACAAGGCCAAGTGCAGAGTCCTGCACCTTGGCCACACCAACCCCTGCCGCGGTACATGCCAGGGAAGAGTGGCTGGAAAGTGGCCCAGTGGAAATGGACCTCGGAGTGCTGGTCAATAGTCAAGAAGGCCAATGGCATCCTGGTCTATATCAGGAATAGCATAGCCAGCAGGATCGGGAGAGTGATTCTTCCCCTGTACTTGGCACTGGTGAGGCCACACCTGGAGTGCAGTGTTCAGTTTTGGGCTCCCCAAATCAGGAAGGATATTGAGGTGCTGGAGCGANAGTCCAGGGAAGGGCAACAAAGCTGGTGAAGGGTCTAGATAACAAGTCTTGTGAGGAGAATGTGGTGAAGGGTCTAGATAACAAGTCTTGTGAGAAGTTGAGGGAGCTAGGGGTGTTCAGCCTGGAGGATGCTCACGGGAGACCTTCTCCCTCTCTGTAATTCCCTGAAGGGAGGTTGGAGCCAGTTGAGGGTCAGGCTCTCCTCCCAGGCAACAGGTGACAGGACAAGGCGACACAGTCTTAAGGCAGGGGAGGTTTAGGTTGGACATTAGGAAGAATTTCTTCACAGAAAGGGTCATTAGACATTGAAATGGGCTGCCCACGGATGTGGTGGAATCACCATCCCTGGAGGTGTTCAAGGAAAGTCTGGACGTGGCACTTGGTGCCATGGTGTGGTTGACATGGATGTGTTCGGTCACAGGTTGGACTCGATGATGTCAGAAGTCTATTCCAGCCGAACTGATCTGCCATTCTGCTCGCAGCCAGGCCAGCCGGGCGCGGGCCGGGCGGGGCCGGGATGCCCGCTCCGGGTGCGCCCCG
>VWPU01011682.1:0-12608 GCA_013398955.1 Callaeas wilsoni
GAGGGCTCCTCAGCCTGGTCAGCACTGATGAAAACCCCTCATCATCCATCCCTGAGGGCACCTCAGCCCATTTGATGCCTCACACAACCCAAGAGGAGGCTGCAGTAGAAGCTCAACTCTGCTCTGGAGACACTACAACCATGCAGGCTCCTTTCTTCTCCTCATGCTTTACTTGCTGTCTAAGAAGATTTTACATTTGTTGTCTTCCCCTGAAAGGAGGACAGCCAGTCCTGGCCGAGCAGGCCTCCACCGGTGCTGCCCCCCGTGCCCCTCACCGTCTCTGGTGGCCCAGCCAGGCCAGCTCGGCCCTGGCCCTGTCCCGCAGAGCCTTCCTCCGGAGCTGCAGGAGCACGGCCTGGCGCCCAGCCCGCAGCTCCTCTCTCCTCAGGCGCTGCTCCACCACGGCCAGGCTGGAGCCATGGAAGGTGCTGGAGCCACCACAGCGTGGAATGGCCACGCTCCACTGGGGACAGAGAAGAGCATCAGTGTTATCGGGTGAAGAGAGACTAAAACCAAAACCAAACCCAACCCAGATAAATAAACACCTTCAGACTGTTTTGAGAGCTGGCGTTACCTGGTTGTCAGAGCTGGCCTGGTCACCCTTCTCTCCAGAGTTGTCCCAGGTCTGCCCGTGGGGCGGATTCACCCAAGGTGACAACAGATTCAAGGTGTGATGGCTGTGCAATGACTGCCCGTGGTCTGCTGGCAGGGATCCCAAGGCAAAGAGTTGATGTCACCAAAAATAAAATATTTGAAACAGAAGGAAAAAAGAGACCCAAAAATTGACTCCCACAGTACAAGTTAACATTCATTCCTGAATTCAGGGTGCTTTTGACAAATACTTGTCAGCCAGACCTGTGCACTGCCCTCAGTAGGAGCTGGAGGAGTTACCCCACAGCTGTTCACTTACAAGGGCAGGGTATGGACATCAACCTCCCTTACAACTGAAATCATGGTAAACAGGCAAAAATTTTAAAAGGGGCCCATCAATAGGGTAAAAAACTCTCAGCTCCCAACATGATTTTCTTAGAAGGGCAAGGAGTTCAAACAAAGGTGGCCATGGTTTAAATA
Source organism: Callaeas wilsoni (assembly GCA_013398955.1). Taxonomy (NCBI): domain Eukaryota; kingdom Metazoa; phylum Chordata; class Aves; order Passeriformes; family Callaeidae; genus Callaeas; species Callaeas wilsoni. Next base: position 1,072 of record VWPU01011682.1, read on the forward strand.
TGCACAATGAACATAAGTATTTAAGTGAAAAACTTCAAAATTAGTTAGAGAATTGTGGTCCAGGCCAAGTTGAATGGGGCATTTTCCCAATACCACCAGATCCTTTAACTTCATGTTCACCTCCTTGAAGCACTGAGCAATATGAACCTCCTCCTCCTCGAGGTTTTCTTTCTCCCACTATTTTGAGATCCACTGGACTGTGATCTCTTTCCATCTTCAATGCAGAGTGTCTCAGTGAACCCATCTCTTGATTACTGAAGGTAAAAAAAGAAATGTTTTCTTATTGCAGTCAGAGACATTATTTCAATTTCTAGCTTTCACAGCCAAGTCCTCTGTGGAGGCTGAATCTTTTCAAACCAGAATGCTGCTCATTTTTATGTGATACTGAAAGTTTTACCTGTGCAAAGCTGCCTTTCTGATAATTGCATCCATCAAACCCTGGAAGCAATTCTCAAGTCTTTATGCCACTTTAAATGAGCATTAAAAAAGTGCACATACAATATTCTAATTCACATCAAGGATATGATGGTAAAGCAAAATGAAGAAAATGATACTTTTCACACAAGTTTCAGAGGAGTTTCTACCTTTTAAAAAATGCAAGATCTCCCACAACATTGGAAAGGTGTTAATACTGTAGTTTGGGCATAAATCAGAGTAAAAAAGACTATATTGCAATTGCTTTAGTGCCCCAAGATAGGCAAAGCACAGGCCAAATTCTTGGGGTGCCTCACTGTATCCTGCCTCCTGTACCTGCCAGCAGCAAGGTCGCCTTCCAGCCAGCGTCCTCTCTGTGTCTGCTCTGCCTGGTACAGTCTTGTCACAGAAGGATCTCTGCCTCTGGAATTCCGGCTGTCCTGCACACACAGAAATGGTCACACACCTCAACGAGCTATTTGAAAAGCACAACATTTAAGGCCCTGGTTGTAGATAATGCTTTTCCTATGCCAACAATTCCTAAAGAGCTGGGTTAATTAATGGGTTGGATAGCACTCCCAGGGAGAAAACCGTGTGGGCATGTGAAGGTAAGGTGGTGCCACAGCTCACAAATGGCAGCGCATTTAGAAATGCTGTCATGAGAGTTGGGGCCCAGAGGTGTTGAGCCAGGATCTGAAATCATAACTTACCTCTGAACTGTGCTGCAGCAGGTGCCTCAAAAACCTGTGGCTTTCCTGAACCTCTTGCTTTGCTTTCTCCCTCAGCACCATAAGCTGCTGTTTCTGCTGGAGCTGATGGAGCTGTGTTAGGAAATGACACATTATAAATTATATCTTTAACCAGGTGACACAACACCTGAGAGCTGGGGGGGGGGGGGCAAAGGGCAGGACAGGAGCTGCACAGCCAGCTCCTGCCACATCCTGCTGTCCTGGGCAAGCAGCTCAACAGCATCTTCTTACCTGCAAGAGCTACACTAGGGTCCTCAAACAGCAAATGAGGGCTGGCACCTCACCTTTATAGTCCATGGGGTTTATAACCCTGACTCAGATCAGCTGATGCCAACTGATTATGGCCTAAGCACACCTGAATCTGGGGGTGAGGAGCACCTTTTTACCTAGGACAGCAGAACTGAAATTCCCTTTGCTCCTTACACAGGTTTCCCACTGACCTTCAGTTTGTGAGCCAGTAGTAGAGAGGTTTGTCTCAAAATGTCCAGGTGTCTCCGGTGTTTCTCTTCCAGCTCGGTGCGCCCAAGGTCTCCCTCACCTGCAGAAGTTTAAGGGATCATCACAAGGGGAAATGTGTACATTGTTCCTACCTGCATTTTCCTTTCAAATCCTCCCTGGGCCTATTTTTGGAAGCCTCCCAAATGTGACATCTGCCTTTATTCCTGAAATAACTTCTCTGCATATATTTCCTTCTTCTACCGTAACTGTAGAAGGGAAATGTCAGTACCTACATCCTGTCAGGAAATGTGTGAGCATAAAGCCCTGCAAGTATTGGGAAGTGGCAGGTCTGGAGGGTTTATGCCAGGAGAGAGAAGGTGTGAGGAACAATTCCTGTTCTAAGCCTGAATTCCAGAGTGTGGGTTATTGTCACTCTTGGTCCCACTGCTCCTTTGCTGCACTAATAGGATCAGAGCCACTGGGTACAAAAGAAAACCTTCCCAACCTGGTCACGTCTTTGGGAACTCAAGCAGCATCCTGCATGCCCCCTTCTTCTGTATTGGGATGCAGGCCAATTCCTCTCTTTTGTCACAGGAAGACACAAACTCCTGGAAAAAAGCTTTTGCTTTTAGGTGGGGATGTTTTCTCTCCTGTTCCAGGTGCACCTTTTTCACTTCTATTTCCTTATTGTAGCTCCCCTGCCTGTGTGTGACAGTGCAGCTGATATTATGTTTACCAGCAAAATGTTCTTGGCTGCTTGAGCTTCTCAGATGAATTGCTCAGCTTATGCAAACAGGTTGTGTGTTTATTCTGTGCTATGCCACTGTCACAGCAACCAGAGTCATAAAAGAATTGAAGTGCAAGTCATAAATAGAAATAGGTTTGACTTGGAAACTTGAGATAAAATCTCTGTTTCTATCCAGGTCACTTGAATCCAAATTACTCCATGGTGCAGGATAAGCCCATGACATGCAGAGTTTGTTTTTGCTTTACAGACTGAAGGGTCTTTAACACAGAAGGAGCAGAGATGTGGGCTTGTTTGCATGCCGGGATGGGGTTTGTGTTTGTGTGGGTGTGAGTCAAATAAAATATTAAATCTTCGAGGCGGGTGCAGATTTTCTATTAGAATGCTGCTCTGTTTTTATAAACAGCTTGATTGCAGATTTCACTTTCCTCCTGCAGTGGTACTACAGGAGGCTTCTCTTACCCCCTCCTTTTCAGAGTCAAGAGACTGGATGGAAATCTCATAGTTTATTTTGATATTGGGCCTTTCCTGGTTTTGAAGGATGGTTTGAGAAGGCAAAATCATACTAAATTATCTAGACATGCCAAATTAAGAGTTTATCTTTTCAGAAAGAATTTTGGCTTTAGCCAATGTTTCTAATTTTGAGGTCCAAGTCAGACTCTTTAATGCTGATAGTTAACTAGAGATGATTTTGTGAAATGACCTATTTAGGAAAATCAAGTGAGTGAAAGAGCTGTTGTTTCTACAGGGAAGCTTTATTAGTGGTTTTAAGCAATATAATAGAAGAAAAAGACAAGTGAACAATTCTTCAGTGGCTACACAGACACTCATCACTTTCAAAAGCTCCTTCAATACTAACAGATAAGGTCATTCTATTAAAAAATTACAAGATAAATTTATTGATGCTTAGTTGTTTGGGTATCTTTTAACACTAATATCTGAAGGATCTGTTATGATATAGTTTAAAACCTGACAAATATTTCCAATTTGTGTCTCAAGCTGAACAATGCTCTTGTTGTTCTGCCCAAAGCCCAACCAGTGGTATTGACCTCAAAGTGATTAAAAAGTTTGCTCTGATCTCTTTTCCCTCCCTTTGAACGTAATTTTCCTAATTGTGGCTATTTCCAGATGCATTTCTTGTGTTGCAACATCCTGCATTAAAGAAAATACCATCTGGCTAAACTGCACGTCCTTTTAGGTGATGATGAATGGCATTTACTGCCTACCCAGATAGCTTCAATGTGCGTACACTCAGCCTCGTGAAAAAAATGCTATTTATTAAATCACTTTCCGCTGCACCTGCAGAATCTCAGCAAAGCCCTGTAGAATCTGCCTGACATATAATTAAAAAAGCCAGGCTAAAAGTCTCATTTTTCTAATCACTTGAAGCAAGGCAGAAGCATTTACTGCTGCCTTACTCAAGGACAGCTTTTTCTCTTTCTGCCCATGTCAGCAATCAGACCAACCCAGTTATTATAAAAAGACATACTTGCAGCTTTAGCTGTAAGCACAACTTTGGCTGCATTATTGCCCGGAGGTGTAGGAATATGTGGTGGAAAGAGCTCTGAAATGCTGCTGAGGAGTGGAGCAGCAGATCCAGAAGGAATTGCCCCATTTGTCCCCATTTGGGCAGTCTTTCCCCTCTCCAAAATTACCATGTAAGTTCAATTGATTTATTATATCAGGATGCTCTCCAGGTAAACAGAAATCCCACCCAGGATTTCAGCACTCTCTGTGCAGGAAAGGAGCTGTGGTGACGGGAGGAAGAAAAGGGAGGAAGAAAAGAGGTTTGGTAACTCCCGATCACAGCTGAGAAACGCAGCACAGGCAGTTTGGCCCTTCTTCAGCGAGACCTGTGAGCCACGAGCGATCCCCAGACAAGAGTCTCTGAAGGTGAAGGCTCTGCCTGTTCCCTCAGGAAATCCCCGGGCTGATCTGCGCTCTGGAGTACCCTGGAGAATCTGCATTTCCACGGCTGCTGAATCAGGCCCTTCTCTGCCCTCTAAACACGCCTGGTATCCCACTTGTCGCTGAAGAGTGGCTGCTTCCCAGACAAGGGGATTAATGTGGCCTGTGCTGCTCCTGTGCTCTGCGTATTTGGTGTTTATATCCAAATCCCCTGGTGTGGAGGGCTGGCCTGGGTTCAGCTTCCAGCCAGATGTTGCAGCACACGGCAGTGCCTCACGCTGCTGCTGCAGGGCAGCCCTGGGCTCAGGACAGCAACAGAGCTGGGCCTGAGCCTGGACCTAACCAGGATCCGGCATTTCCATGGAATGGTCCTCCTTCTGCTCCTCATCAATTATTCTAAACTCCCTCAATCAACACCATCGTTGCACACAACTCCAGCCTCCTGCTGGAAGGCAGGGCTGGAGCTCACTGGAGCCGTGTGAAATACAAAACACAGCCTGGGATTTGGGAGGGAGCACAAAGGGCTGCCTCAGCTCAACACTCCCCATCTAGCTGAAGCCATGCTGATACGCTTCTGTGCTGATTCCACTAATTTAGTAATTTCTCCCTCTTCTAGAAGCAAGAAGGCAGCTCCCTCTAGTGATATGAGAAAATACATCAATCAGCACTTTAGGGGAAAGATGATACATAGAAATATATTTTCCTTGTCGTTCAGGTTAAAATTCTGCACTTTAAGAACGGTGGAGAACATTCAATTTGCTTTCCTAACACAAATTATTTTAAATCAGTAGCCATGATTAAGCTTCAATGTTTAGAAAATACTTTTTTAGCAATTAGTTTCAGCTTAAATGTTGTTATCTCTTGAAAACCAAAAAAATAAAAAAGGAAACAAAAAGTCTGGTCTGATGAAATGAGATTTCTGGCTCATTCAGTCCAGTCTGGCTCACAGGTCAATCCCTAGACTACAGGAAGCGGCACAGGCAAAATATTGGATTTCTAAAAATCATCTAGTTATTTATTTAATAGATATACAGACATTTGGGTGGGCTGTATTCAGAGGATGTGCTGAAGTAGCAAGGAAAGTGTGGCTTATTTCCTCAGCTCCCTGTGGGAGAGACCTCGTGGTTTGGCAGGAATGACAGAAGATTTTACACAGCAGTGTAATATGCAAGTCTCTTCTTTATCAGCTCACTGATTATACCAAGTTTTGTGCCTAAACTGATTAGAAATTCATATAAGAGCAATGTGAAATACTTCCCAGTGCTACCTGTGGAGGCAATTTTTGTTCACCACGGCATGTGCTTACAGGATTTGCAATTCCGGATTTTATACTGGCTGCGTTTAAAAAGAAAATTCCACAATTCAGGACAAGTTCACTGTCTTACCCCAGGCAGTAAACAAATATTTTGTGCCTTCTCCTCTCTGCTTTAAGATGTTTGAAATGAAATCTGTTGTTTTGCCCAGGATGTTTACTCCAGAAAGCCTTTCTTTGGCACAGCAGTGGGTGGTCAGGTGGCACGCGTCCCTTGGAAAGGTAAATATGTCCATTTGGCAGCAGCTGTAGAATTACACCTCATTACACTGCGTGTGCACGGTGACTTCTGTGTCCCGGGAAAGGACAGAGCCAAAGGGCGATGCCTCGGAGCGGACAATGCAGCCCGAGTGTGAATGCCCCCCGCCTGCCCAGGGTGCTGACAGACCCACTGGTGACCCACATTTCAAAGCCACCTCGCGTTCACCACGAGAGTTCTGTGCCTCCTGTGCAGCAGCACGGCCGGGATGGGAGTGCTGGGCCTTGGGCTGGCAGCTCCTGCGAGTGCTCAGGGAACGGGAAGGGTTCTCCTGGCAGAGACACTGAGGCAGCGGCTCCCATTGTTCCCGTGGTGAACAGTGGATGGCTGGGTCTGGTAGAAATGGGGCCCTTAGTTATTAATAGTAAATAAATAGGTTGTCTTTCGCTTAGGGTAAAACACTTCAGACAACGGCCTTGCTGCCCCATCGTCTAAGATGCCCTTCTGGTCCCTGCGGGGTAGGGAGAAGCACAGTGAACAATGCTGGCTTCTCCACCACCCCAAAATCCAATATTATGTATAAAATGTTGTGAGGAAAACAATGAAGAATCCTTAATAAGGGCAAAGGCTTTTTGTAAGTACCCTCTTTGAGGAAAGGTTATCTGATCTTGTTCTTTTGTCTCGGAAAAGCCCTTAAAACAATGCACCATCTGCTCCCTTTGGTGGGAGCAGGCAGAGATCTCTTCAGACAGAGCGGTCTGCACGCCACTGGTCGGCTTTTAACCCTTTGGGCCGCAAACTTTCTCCTGTTTCTGTGCAAACCTTTGCTCCGGGCAGAAGTGGCCATGCCCTGCACCCTGAGCACCCTGCAGCACATCCCTCCGTTCCCCCTGCACCCTGCCCGTGTCCAGTGCCTTCGTGTCTCTTGCTGTCCGAGCAGGACAACATCCCACACTGCTGCCATGGGGTAGTTATGAGGCGTTAATTGTAAGGCTCCCGGAGACCTTCAGATGAAGCTGCGAGGTGCTGGAAACGTCTCTGAGCTGAATGGGCTTTGTTCCATCCATAACTGTCACTGTGAGCTGAATTCACACCTGTGACAGCACAGCATGGAAAAGGCAAAGAGTTTCTACTGCATCTTATGCAATTTGTATAGTAATTTCATATAATCTCTTAGATTGTACATGAATGTTGAGAGGACAATTTTTCATGCACCCCTTTTTCACCTTCGAAATCTGGAACAAAACCATCTATTTGAAATTCCCCCTCACCCCAGAAGCTTTTTCAGCCCTAGCCAGAACCATCAGCAAGAGTTCTGTTGCAATGAGGGACTGTTCATTCTACTGCCACAGCACAAGAAATACTCTGGGAGGGCACCGAGTGACCCTCTGGGAGATGCCACCTTACCCAAGTCCTGAAAGCTGTCAGTGCTCGGAGTGGCCGAGGGCTGGAAGCTCTGGCTGTCCCACCTCCTCAGGCTGTCCCACATCCTCAGGCTGTCCCACATCCTCAGGCTGGCCATTTCCTCTTGGTTCTGACCTTTCAAAACGGTCTCACATCCATCGTGATCCCTCCGTGCCGTGAGTTCTCCCTGCGGGCTGTGCCAAGGTAACAACAACAATTACTAAGTTTTTGAGATGTGTATAAAGCAGTCTTTTGAACTTTTTTTTTAAAAAAAGGTTATTTCATTTTAACAGAACTATTACATTTTGTCAAATGGAAACAAAACGCTCCCTAAGAAGTCATACCTGCCAGCATACAAAATCTCCTGTCTTGTACCCTGATGTTCTCAGGAAAGCTAACAACACTCATTTTTACCTACTCTAATTACTGCTCTGAAAGAGCTGGGTATTTTTCAGCCTGGTGGCAAATACAAACATCAGCCTTGCAGTGTGGAAGCTTAATTTGTGCGGGCTGCATTGTACAATCCGTGCCATTGTTGGGGCTTGGTTGCACAATCCAGCCCTGAACCTTGGCAAAGAAATCTGTTTAGAAACACAAAGTACTGAGCTCTGTTCCAGTGTTTCTCGGACTTGTGCTGAGCATGGCTCTGGCCCAACGAAGATCTGGGAGTGACATATACACTATAATATTTCAAAACAATGTCAGCACCAAGTCCCGCAGATGAAGACCTGAGCTAACTGATTTTATTTTGTCTTGGTCTGTAACTATCTGAGCTTCACTAAAAAGATTAAGAAAGGAGGTGTGAAAATGGCCATTTATTGATCAAGCCTCAGCTGAACCACATGCAGGGACACTGAGACACTGAAATGGTGACAGATGTTTTCTTTTTTATACAGAAAAATGAATGTGGAAATTTTTTTTTTTTTAATCGGCAATCAGCTTAGGGAAATCTTATTTCATTTTTCTCGTTAATAAGCTTTTCTTTGTTTTTCATGACCCAGAAACTGCTAAAACGATTAGTGCAGCTTCCACTAACGCGTCTTGGATGTAGTCTTCAGAAAGTGGGAGCAAAGGTGGATGAGAGAGAAAGAGCAGAGGAAACGGGGATTTCTTAAAAAGCAGTTCCAATATTCATTGGTTAAATGCGCTGTTTTGTCTCTGCATTTGTGTCATGATGGTTTTTTAGGCACTGTTTTCTTTGGCTCTTGGGAAAAGCCTGCTCTGTCTGGGGAAACTGATGCCGAGGTCTGTGTCCTGGGAAGGGCATCGGTGGAAATCAGTGCAGATTCTACAGAAAATACTGGGTTTGCTCAGGAGGGACCAGCAACGCCTGCCCCCAGACACAGCCAGCTCTGCATAAACCACCACAACTCCCAGATGAGGCTCTTTGGGTTTGCACTAACGAGAAAGCGTTGCTGGGTCCACAGGAGGAGGCAGAGCTGTGAGCCAACAGGTGACTCTCCAGCCATCACCTCTGTCCCAGCCCCTGAAGCCACCCCGAGCACTTTCAAACCTGAACTTACAGCAAAAATTGTATGATTTTTTTGACTCTTCAGAACGCAGCCTCTTAGAAAAGGTAACTGAAACAAAATAAGGTGGAATTGCCTGTGCATTTCCTGGCGGTTTGGAGAATTCCCATCAGTGAGTCATTTGCATCAGCAACAAATCTCCGCCAGCCGGCCCTGCGGACGGCGGAGCAGCCGGGCATGAAATGGGAACATTTCTCATGGAAACAGGCACCTGTGGGATTTCGTGCACAAACACGAGCCGCTTTTTCAGAGCTATAATTAAACATGTAAACAGCAAACTGTGCTGTTGAAACTGGCTGTGGAGAAGGTCACGCTCCAGAGCGCTGAGTTTGGAGCGCTGGAGGTTTTGTGTTTGTGAATGAGGCCGGCACACAGTTTTAGCAGGTGGCTTTGTTCGGATGAGCTCTGGGAGAGAGAGAACTTGGTCTGTTGTAGCCAAATGTGGACTCCTAACTCCTTAACAGTGGAAGTCAGAGCACAGACCCGACTCAGCTGCTTTTACCATCACATTTTCTAAGCCAGCTCCGGCTACATCAATGAGGGCTCTACAGAAACAGGTTTACAAGAACACAGCGCTGACCCCTCCTGTCAGCACAGCCTGTGAAGTTTTGTGTGCAAGTGAAGAGACAGGCTTCCTTCACTGCCTGCTGACACTGCCCACAGAGAGCTCACACGCTCACAGTGCAAATGCTCCTGGAGCAGGAGAAGTTATGGCCCTGCAAAGTTCCTCAGTCACCTCCTTAGAGCACACTGGTGCTCCTTTATCAGGTGGATTTCTGCCTGATCTGATCTGTAGAGAATCAGTTGACACCGGATCAACTCCAGGAATAACGTGATCACGGGAGCCTCACTCTGTGCCAAAGGACTCATCCACTTTTGCTTCCTGTGAGCGTGCAGGCTTCAGGAGAGGTGCAAAATCAGGCTCTCGATTATATGCAGATAAAAGCTGAGGACACAAGACAGGCTTTTACTCTGAGCCTTTGTAATAATTATCTACTTTAGCAGTAGCTAAGGAAAGGTTAGGCATGGGGTGGTCTTTCCTTTCTATTGTCCCCTCACTGCCACCGCTGCTGCGTCACAGGGAGCCCTCAGCCCACAGGAGATGAGTTTGGAGTCATTCACAGTACAGCCGCCCTTTCCACTTCTAATCTCTAAATACAGCGATATTTCATCTGCAAACAGCTCTCCTCATCTTTTGAAGCAGCACTTGCAAGAGGGCTGTGATTTATTGTTTGAGAGGTTTTTATTGGTGTTTTTTTCGGTGATGCTCTGAGGACTTTTTGACTCCGGCTGCTTTGCTTTCTCAGTAATTGCATTGTTCAGCAGATCAGTGCAATCTGTCTCGTTTCTCCTTGGTTTGATGCTTGTCCTTTACAGCTGGGGGGCTGCTCCCATTGGGCCCAGGGGTCCTGCACCCACCAGCCATTCCTGTGAATTTGGGTTGTGTCAGGACAAGAGTGATGGACCCCACGGCTGCTGGGCTGTGCTCCCCAAGGTGCAGAGCAGACACAGCTCTGACTCTCTCCACTGAACACTCTGAGTGCCCGGTGCTCATGTTTTATGCATTTGCCATCTTCTGTGACAGAACAGCTCCATAATCCTTGCAACTGATCTCTCGGAGCACAAATCAGCCCAACTTTTGTGAGTGTGGTGGTTGTGCACAAAGAACAGGGGTTTAACTCTTGGTAATTCCATTAATTACTCCTCATAACTTTAGTAAGCTCATCTATCTGAACTTATCTCTCCAGCTTTCATTTTCCTCCTGTTTACTTCACACTGTAAAGCTGTAAACAATCTTCTTGAAAAGAATGCTGTGCCTAATATCCCACCTTCAGTTAAGAAGAGGAAAACCACTCTTTCTCCCACTAGAGAAGTTTAGCTGCAGGTAGTTTGGCACAGCCAACTCATTCCCAGGCACTTTTGGAGTGCCCATGGGAGCCAGGCCATTCCTGCCTGGGCAGGATCCCATAACACCAACTCCTTGTCCTTGTCTCTGAACGGGACACTGGGGACACGGTGGCCAGTTTGCTGCACATATGTCCTTTCTTTGGTAATGCCTGTCCAGGTCATATTTAATCTTCCAGGGCTCAGGGGATTTATTCTCTTTGGGAAGATGTCTCTGCAGAGTCGTGTGGCCTCTGCGGGAGCTCTGGCTTTGTCCTTCTCTGTGGCTGGGCAGGCACACGCTCTGACCTGCAGTTAAAGACTGTCCCTTCACGCTCCCCCCTGCACCGGAGGGGTGCCCCACTGGGGCAGTTTGCTCTCTAAGTCAGGCCAAATTCAAGGGGGTTTCTCTCGACTGCTATCTACATTAAATATTTAATTAACGTAGGCTGAAAACAATCTACATTAATGTAATCCTTTTTTGTACACTTCCTGTTCCCAAACCAACTTTCCACCGTAATCACGCGTGTGCTGTCCACGGAAAGGTGCCGTGTGTGAGCAGGTGTTGCTCCTCACGCACACAACCAACAGAGCTGCACTGGTGGGACTCTTTCACCCGCTTTTGTAGCAAAGCGAGTGAAAACAATCGCTGGAAATTAATTTTTTCGTTAATCCCCGCACGAAGGAGGCCGGGGCAGCTTTACCCAGGCGCTCGCTCCGGCCCGCGGCTGCCGCGCCCTCCGGTGGCGAGAGCGCGTCATGGCAGGCGCGGCCGGGGCACCCCCCGGAGCCGGGATCCACCCACCGGGGCCGGGATCCACCGACCGGAGCTGGGATCCACCCACCGGAGCCAGGATCCACCCACCGGAGCTGGGATCCACCGACCGCTCCCGGGATCCACCGTCCGGAGCCAGGATCCACCGACCGGAGCCGGGATCCACCGACCGCTCCCGGG
>VWPU01011682.1:12648-27042 GCA_013398955.1 Callaeas wilsoni
CGCCGCTGCGAGCCACCGACCGCTCCCGGGATCCACCGACCGCAGCCGGGATCCACCCACCGGAGCCGGGATCCACCGACCGCTCCCGGGATCCACCCACCGCTCCTGGGATCCACCCACCGGAGCTGGGGGATCCAGCGAGCCCGGGGAAACCACTGCTCCCGGGAACCCACTGGACCCGCAATCCACCAACTGCTCCCGGGATCCACCAACCGCTCCCAGGGGATCCAGCGAGCCCAGGGAAACCACTACTCCCAGGAACCCACCGGACCCGGGATCCATCGCTCCTAGGGGACTCACTGCTCCCGGGGATCCACCACTCCTAAGGAACCCACCAGACCTGGGATCCACCCACTGGACCCAGGGAAACCACTGCTCCTACGGAACCCACCGGACCCGGGATCCACCGATTGCTCCCGGGGATGTGCCGCTGCCAGGAACCCACCGCTCCCGGGGAAACCGGTGCTCCTGAAGGACCCACCGGATGCGGGGATCCACCAACCGCTCCCAGGGATCCGCCATCCCGAGGATTCACCACCCTCACTATTTATTTGAAGTGCGTCTGTGTGTGGCACATGTAGCAGAGGATAATATATCCAGTTCTGTTATCCATGGATTTCCAGCTACATGGGGTCGGGTTTATACTTCCTTTCTTACTTCTGGGAAAGCCTAGGCGGCAGAAAGGGAAGTGATGCGTCCAAAATCGGTGGCGAAGGCACAGATAAAATTATGAGATGTCATTTCACAGATGCAGTGAGAGGAAAGTGAAGGCTAGAAGACTCACTGCTCCGAGTCTGTGTCCATGCTGAATTGGTGCTCCTTATTTTAAACTCATGTGTGTGAGGCACATTTAGCAGAGAATAAAATATCCAGGTTTGTTTACCTTCTGAGAGCTGGAGGGGCTGGGCTGGGTGTTGGCTTTTCATGCCATAGACTTCTGTCCACCTTGGAGCCTTTATTCACAGGGAAACCTTTTAAAAAGACAAATGAAGACATTTAATAAATATGCTCTTCACAGAAATGAAATGGCCCAAGCTTTGGCATCTATTCACTGCCACTTACGTGTGAGCACTTCGCTTCCATACAGCTCTTCTTATCCACAGGTTTTTAACTACATGGGGTTAGGTTTATAATTCTTTTACTTCTGGGAAAGCCCAGGCACCAGAAGGTGAAGTGATGTGCCCAAAATTGGTGGCAGAGCCACAGATAAAATTAAGAGATGTAGTTCTACAGGTGCAAGGAGAGGGGAGGAAAGGAAAACCTCGGAGACCCACTGCTCAGGGATTTCCCAAGACACAACACTTCCAATAAATAGCCAAGGGGAGATGAAGCTTAATCTCTGCTTGTAGCTTTGAAAGACCCGGGCAGTGGCACTTGAGCATCCCTGCTGTGTGATGTCAAAAGGATTTACCTTGCAATGTGTTCCTCAGGTCTCCCCCAGAGCTGAGGTGCCTCTGTGCTGCACTGTGAGCGATCCAGGGCAATTCTTCCCTCTCAGCATTCCCACCAGGCAAAGGATTGGGCATTTCTTTCTGTCTGGCCAGGGCTGTTGCTCCCTCAGTGCTGCCCACCAGGCCAGTCCTGCCCAGTCCATGACCTTCCCTATGGGGTGTCACACGTAGCCCATCAGGCTCTGTGGTGTCCAGAAGCATTTGTGCAGTCATTGTCCTGTCCTGCTTATCCCTGGAAGTCTCAGGTTCTGGGACAGAAAGAGGCTCGCTGTGAAGGTCCAGAGTTGTGTCTGTTGATGGTTTGTCAGCAGAGGCTTTAACCCAGCTTGCTGCACTCAGCCCCCTCCTTGCCACGTCAATCTTTTCTGCAAGTTCCTCGGACAGGATGGCTCTCACTCGATCCTGTTTGCTGCTGGGTGGAGAAAGTCCAAAAGATGAGTCCTTGGAGGAAGGTTTTGCATCTTTCTGAGGAACAGAAAAGCTCAGAGGAGGTGAATGCAGAGCTGTGGGAGAGCAGTCCCTCAAGTCTTCACACTTCAGAGGACTGAGAAAGCAGCATTCGGATTCCAGTGGTGCTGGAGGACCTGATGCCTCTTCTTTTTTAGATGACCAGGCTGTTTCTAGGAGTTGATTCCTGTTAAAAAAAAAAACCATGAGAGAGATGTCTGCAGCGTGAGCTGAGAAAGGTGCTTTCTAGGATGCCTTTTATGTCTGAGTACCTGCCTCTGTGATCTTTTGGTGGTAGGGGAGAGGATGTTTCATCCACCCAGGCCATGAAACTCCTTTCCAGGATTCCCACACTGCTTTGCTCCTGAAAGAGAAGAGCCCAGCAGTGTAAGCACTCAACAGCTGGCAACAGAAGGGTGATATTTGGCTTTTATTCCCTGTAATAATTGGCTCATGTAACTGGAAAACTGCTCACACCACACAGCAAACCTGTTCTTTTGGTTCAGGCAATGGAGATTTCCAGGGTTTTGGCCCAAAGTCAAGGGTTCCAGCCCTACTAATGAGCCCAGCAGTTTATGCCATAATTATAAGCTCATTGCTCTATTTTTCTAGATAAAAGTTTTTCTCCCTGGCACTTCAAAGCATTTGTATGAAATGTTTCATGTCCTATACGGTGCTGCACTGATCAAGATTGGAGGGGTTTCAATCTGCCACTCCTCAGGACTTACTCTCTCAAGTTCACACTGAGGATTTCCTTTGGCAGAACCCATTTTCCCAATGGGTTTGTGCATCTCATCAGGACACGATTTCTTCCCAGCAGCTTCTCTTTGTTTCCTGTACACTTCTTGCAACCTCTGCTTCCTCATCTCCGCAGCCTGCGCCGAAGACTTTTTCTCTTCGAGGAGTTTCTTCTTTCTTTCTGCCTTTTTCCGATACATAAATTCCCGAACACTTTCAGGGCTGTAGGGGTGAGGTTTTTTAAGGTTTACCCTCTTCTTTGAAGGTTGCTTAAGGTTTTCTTTCTCAGAGCCTTTCTGCCTCTGAGGAGATGCAGTTTTTCCTCTGCTGCAGCTTCCTGAGGCACTGGGCTTGGCTCCATCTTCCCTCAATGAAAGTCCAGGTGAAGGAGAATGGATCCCCAGGGATTGCAGTTTCACAGCACCTCTGGGGAGCCTGATGTGTCTGTGCTCCTCACAGGACTGGCTTTGCAGGAGAAGGTCCCTGAGTGCTTGCTTTGTGTCCTCTGTTGCTACACTGCTGCTCCTTTCAGCCTTGCTGGGAGCATCCACAGAGCTCTGGCACCCAGGATTCTTCCCCACAGGTTCATTTCCCTTGACTCTGGAGCTGTTTTCTATGGCCAGCACTGCCCCAAACCCCCGACCTCTTTCCAAAGGTTCTGTGGGAAAGATTTGGAAACAATAATAATATAATTACTTCAGAGAGTAACAATTCCTGTATCTATGGTGTGCATCTCCCAGCCTGCTTCCTACCGCAGCTCTGAGGACTATTCGCACCATGTCTGTTGCAAAATCTGCGATATTCAAGGGAGAAGATAAATCTCTAAAGGGGAAATTTGAAGTTGCAGTGGCCAATTGTTACTGCAAAGAGCCATTAAAGCAAGGTGCTCAGAAGGGCCTGGGAAGCTTTTGTTTCAGCAGAGTTTAATAAACCTCTTTTTTGTGCACGTGTGCCAAGACAACCGGTGCTGTAGAGGGGCAGCTGTACCAAAGGTCTTTGCTGTGCTCTGCTCTCCAGCTCTGCTCCTCAAATGTGGAAGAGGAGGGGGTGGGCCCAGCAGCCTTCTAGCCAACTTCTGCCCTTTTCTCCATGCAGAAACACCAGGCAGATTCACATCTGAAACAGAGAGTTTGTATTTAATTATTAAAACCCCACATGTTCTTTGAGAGACTGTTGTAACTCTCTTATTCAAGTCTATTTAATGGTGATTTCCAGGAATCACACTCAAGGTGTGGGGAGATGAAGAAAAAATCAGTCAGAGCAGGTTTAAAATAAAAAAAAGTTGGTGCTACTTTGATAACAAAAAGTTTTTAAAGCAGTCAGACTTTGGGGGCTGCCAAGGTCATGAATCAGATGAGTTCATGAGCACCAAGTGTGAAGGTTCAGCAGTTTCCTAAGGCTTTACCATCAGCATTTATATCATTTACCACTTGTAGTATGTTCACACAGTTCTTACAAGTTTTACTCAGAAATCACTGACTCCCAGAGGCCTCAGGAGCACTGAGAAAAGGTCAGGACTTCCCAGGTACCAGCACATTTGAGAACCGAAGGGAAGGGGATAACAAAATTATTCTTTTCCTTGTGATTACTTCAAACTCACCGGAGGAAACGAATTCATTTTTAAACTGGTGAGAATCAGCAGGATGTGGCGTGGAAGAATCAATGGAGGAGAGAGGATGAGGGACAACGTATAATGCAGAAATAAACGGTGCAGAATGCAGCACAGACAAATTACTCGTGCTTAATAGGTGGTGTCACATAATAGACAACATTTATCACTGTTTTACTTCATAATTTCAGATTGCGTTCACAGCATGCCAATACTGGCACAATTATGTATTTATTGCAGACACTTCTCCAGCACAAGGTGGCTGAACAGGTATTTCGCTGGGTTTTGCATGGAAATTCTCCCTCCCCCCCCAAAATCTCCCCCAATTAAAATACTCAAGCTTTTTTTTTTTTTAATAGGAAAGATTTTACTCTGAAACTAGCATCAGCCTCAGCTGATGTGATTCAGGGCTCAGACAATGGACTGAGCCAGGCTTTTCAAGCTGCTGCTCATATCTTGGTTATGTGCTGAGCTGTGGGCAGCACCTCGGAGTCAGGGAAGCTGCTGGACACGAGGAACTTCCCAAAGACTGACTGCTCAGGGATTGCCCTGAGATTCCCCTGTGCTTTGGGAATAGCACTGGGCAACATCTTCTCCTCTGTACCGTGGCCACTGATGGAGTCACAGCCACCAGCTTTTGTTGTTTCATTTGCAGCAGCCTCGGAGATGCTCTGCAGGCTCACGTGAATCGTGTCACAAGGGGAATGATGCTTTGCAGACAAGGAAGAGCTGCGCTCCCTGTGGCTCTGCAGTCACTTCCTATAATCCCATGGGCTTCCTCTGGAAGCCTTCAGAGGAATTATCACCAGAGCTGTGCATGGTGTTCACAGCAGGAGCACACAGGGCATTGCCAGGATCTGCTGGGCTCGGGAGATCCATCTGTGTCTTTAAGGAAACACCTCTCTGTATCACTTTGTTTTGTATTTAGCAGTACTAAAAATGCAGGGTGCGTTTATTTTGTACCCTGTCTTAGCTCCTCTGAAAGCACCAGACAAATTAATATGTGGATCTAACAATCTTTGCTTCACCATGTTGTTTATTTCAATTAAATCTCTTTTTTTGTCTGCATCGTGTTCATTAACTACAGAAACTGTGATGCTAAAGTTCAAGAGCAGCCTGCATTCCTGATGAGAACAGTTGATAGAAGAAAATCTTTTGATTTAAATATTCTCCTGGGTTTTCTCCTACCTACGAACAGATGAATATTTTATAGCCACAGTGACTTAATTTTTTGTTAACTACAGCAAATTTATAATTCATCAAATTCCTGAGTACTCTGGCTCTGACCCCTGCCCCTCATTCATCTCTTCATAGCCCTGCCTTGGCTCTTTCAGTGACAGAAACTAATAGCCAATAAAGACACCATGACACTGGCAGTTACAATGATGAATGCTTCACGTGGCATGGTCTTATTATGACCCACTCTCAGAGGAAGAGCAAGCCATTTTTCAAACAATCCATTAAAACAAAACAAAAAAAAAAAAGGAGGAAGAAGGAAATTATTACATATTTCATGCATTTTAAATCACACTTAGGCAGTAGAGCACAGGGTGCCACCATGCTCATAATTCCATCTGGGGATTAGAGAGCTTGGATTTTTTTCTTTCTGGTTCACACAAGTTACTTGGGAACTTGGCTGGAGTAAAGTACAGCCCACAGCACTTCCACTTCTTCCCACAACACCTGAATGCAACCACTTCTGTGAGAAACAGCAGCATTAAATGGGTAAAACTCCACCAGGAGTTCAAACCTACCCTTAGAAATACCTGTCAAATAAAACTGAGAACCAGGAACTGAGACTTGGATAATTCATCCAACTTTCCACTGCCTGGATTTGGTCCCTGCTTGGCAGGCCAGGAAATCCCAGCCTTTGGTGGCACCCTTAATTCATCAGGGGACACAGAGCTGAAGAGGTGGCAGACAGCTCTTCCCACTGAGGATGTATGACTTATTTTTCATTTCTGATGATTTTTAACCCTGGCAGGTCTGGAATTCAAGTGCTCCAGGCAGCTCTGTCCATCAGTCCTTGTAATTTCTCATAGTTTTCAGCCTTACCTTTTCCTGCCACTGCTTTCTCCAGAACACAGGACTTGGATGAAAGCTGCCTCTGGTGTTCTGTTTGATTTCTGTTTGAGCTTCTCTCTCTTTGGTCTTTAATCGGGAGGGGAAAATAAAACACAGAAAAGAATTAGTGTAGCTAAAGTCAAACTTGCTGAACCCAACAATCCAATCCCAGTCCCATTCCCTTGGAACCCAAAAGCTTTTTATTGAAACTGGTCACAAAACACGCAGGACTCCTTCTTTCTTTTATTTTTGTGGTACGGATGTCCCAGCAAAGGAAGCATTGGCCTGGATCCATCCCTGAGGCTCTATCCATGACCCTGTCTATCCATCCAACAGTTTACTGTGCACATCCAGTGGGTGCAGTGGGACACCTTCTCCTTGGTGGCTCTGGAGATCCAGACCAACCTTTCCATGCAGAGCAAACGCTGAGTACCTGGGGAAGTTCCCGATTACGATACCTCATTGCTAACATGGGATCTTTGGGGCTTTTTTATAATCCCTTCCTTGTCCAGAGAGGGTAAATCCTCCTCTGCCTGGTATTGTGTGCTCTTCATCAGGCAAGGAGAGAACAGACTTGGGTTCAGAGCACTAAAACCCAGAAAAACAAGTGTTTGAGTCCTGTTTAGGCTGCAAGGAGCTGTGCAGATGCTGCTATTGAACAGCTGAGCTCCTGCACGTGTGGAAAGCAGCGCTGAGCTGTCTGGTGTCTGACAGAGGGAATATTTGGCAAAGCAGCTGTGAAACACTTCTTTTTTTTCAGTAGTAGAGTACAGGCAGACAAAGTGAACGAGATGCAGCTGAACTGAGTGTCTGGAGCTGTTAATCCCCGGCCTCAGAGTCTGGGTCTGCCCTGCAAGTCGAACAGTTTGTCTGGCAGTTCCCTCACTCGGTTACGTAAAATGGGCTGGGTTAAAAACGAACTAAACAAGCTTTCCCTTGGGAATGTCCCAAAGAGGCTCGGCCCGGTTGTGGCTCTGGCTTCTGGCTTTAGGAGGGAGGACACAAGGCTCCCGCAGACCCCAGGGCAGCACCGTGACATCCCTGCAAAATCCAAGGGAAGGGAGCAAATCCAAGGGAAGCGCCCCTGGGAGCCGGCGGCGTGTGACAGGGCTCCCAGTGCCCCGTGAATTAACACTAATGCTATTACAGCAATCAGATTTATTACGTGCAGCTTTTCGGCTCGGCTGCTCCGGTCCCGTATTCCCCCGGTAATCCCCCTTGGAGCCCGGGCAGCTCCCGACCCCACGCCTCGCTCCCAGCAATCCCAGATCTTAAACCACACTAAACTAAAGTGGCAGCTGTAGATGGATGGTTCTTCAGCCCCAAATTTAGCAGCAAAGCAGGATAAGGAGGTCTAATAATATTTGCTTTCAGATCCACACCAGTTCCACTGAATGAACTGTTAAATCCCCTGTAATGCCTCTGAACTACACAATTCCTGCTTTAAATACCTGTGGTGCCTTTCCTCATTACTGTGCTGCTGGATCCTCTTCCATGTTTTGTATGTGGCAAAAGGAAGGATGTGGGAGGGAAAGGGAGGAAAGAATAGATTTGCAGCAAATTCTTTACTACTTTGCTGAAAGAAATTTATGAATTCGTGTGTGCTGGGGAGCAAATCCGCTGGGGAAGTGCACTCAGTGAGCAGGGCAGGGCGTACAGGACAGAGAGGTTTGTAGCTGCAGAAATAAATGGATTTGTCACAAGAACCTGGGTGATGCCCCAGAGATCCCACAGGGAGGGGTGGGATCTCTGCTGAGTTATTCAGCTGTGCCACAGCACTGCTAGGGAATACCCAGTTCCAGTGTTTTTTCATAGATTCCAGCCTGTCACTGACCTCTGTGAGCTGCAGCAGGAGGAGCAGAGGCCACTCTGCACACCTTTCTTTTCAGGGCTCTCTTTTCCAGGGGCTCTTCAGCAAAAACCAGGCGCTCCTGCTCCCAGGATGCCGCTTGCTGCTTTCTCTTCTGCTCCTGGATCCTCTTCTTGAGTTGCTCTAACTTATTTTGGGGTGATTTTCTCCACGGCTCTTCCAGCTTCTGATGTCTGGCCTCGCTGGCTGCCGAAAGGTGGGATGTGGGAAGCAGGAGAGCCCTGGGCATGGGAGTGGTGCTGCCCCAAGGGACAGAGGAGCTGCTCCCCGCAGGGCAGTGAGGTGGGCGATGCAGGGAGCAGGGAGATGTTTCCTTCCGTGCTGGGAATCCTCTCGAATCTCCCTGCTGCCTGAAATTGTCCCTTCTTGGGCCGTCCAGGCTCTTTGCAGGGGCCCATGTCCCAGCTGAACCTTTTCCAGCCGCGGCCCGGTTCCTGGCAGGGCTGCAGGGTCCCGAGGCTGCCCCGGGGGACAGAGGGGTCATTCTGGGTGGGCCGGAGGTCACAGCGGGGCTCTCAGGCAAACAGCTCTGTGAGCAAGCAGGGCAGAGACCAGCACGGCTTCCCTCTCTTCAGAAAAAGAGAAACTGGGGTCAGCTCGTAGGAGGGGTTATTAAATTGGTCAATCCACGGACACGAGGGACCGCTGAGTCTGTACGTGTTCTGGTGGCGACCTCAGCCTCTCACAGACACTGTGGAGCAAAATCAGGCTTTTGCCAGACACCAGCAGTCTGGCACATGAAGATAATGTTAGGGGAGTACAGTGCAAATTGTGATCTGGTAGGAGAAATGATGAGCATGGGAGAGAACTGGTACCAGGCACTGCCTTCCTCCGCTGCCTTGTTGGTCACAGCTGAGGGTGAAATTGTTTGGTGACTCTTTTGTCGCCTTTTTTTTCCCCTAATAAAGGTTCTAAATTTTTCCTGAAGTCCTGCACCCCAGAATTTTAAATCCCTTTATGTGTGCCTTCACCAGCTCACCCCCAAGGGCTGTACACTCAGGTTATTATTTACCTGTGGGCTAGAGGAATCTCATTGCTCTTTTTCTCACTCAAAGCTGTTTCATCTTTGTTCCTCTCGCCATCTACAGCACATCAAAACTATGTCAATGCCAAAATATCAAAAATATTCCTTAACCATTAAATTCAGAGAGCGACTTTGACTGGGGACTGTCCCCCAAACAAACCTGGCCCATAAATATTAAATAAATATTAAAGGCTGGCAGCTGAAACTGTTCCCAGCCAATAAACCACCTCAGAAAAAAATATTTAACAGATGTAAAAATAATAGGAGAAGTCTGTTCTTGTCATCAGCTTGTAAGAACGTGCTGGAATTGGGTTAAACTTCCTGCTTTCTTCTTCTCCCTCTTCATCTTTTAGAAACGATTTTAAACACATTATGCATTTCCTGCCAAAGTTAGCAAACAAAATGCTGCATTTACATCACTTCAGTTATCTCTAGGGAAGAAACCCTCGGAGGAGAAGCGCAGGGAGCTCTCACTGTGCTGTAGCTGGTGGGTGTTTGTGCTGCAGTTTTGCTGGAGTTCTCCCCAGCAAGGTGTGGCTCCCTGTGCATTGTGATATTTTGCTGGGAACAGTACAGAAAGCTGATGAAAATACACCCTTGCCTCAATAAAAAGGGTTTTCCACTATCTCCTGTCACCTTCCCTTCCCTCCAGCACCAAAGAACTCCCATCTCAGCGGTTTCCCAGTAACTCAGAACTCACCAAAGCTCTTTTCGTGCCAAAGCTTTCTTCTGGCTGCCTGTGATTTGGCACAGCTCCACGTTTGATGATAAAATTTGTTTTCAATCCTTTGTAGCTGTGAAAAAGCAGATTTTTCTTTTGAAGGGAGACATATGTTTTGGGGTTTTTTTTCTGGAGTAGCTTTTTGCTGGCATCCACTGCTTCTCTGATTAATTTTGCAGCTCCTAGTTACTGTGTAAATACTGGCCTGTCTGAGCATGTTCCATGTGGTATTTCCTACGGTTGGAAAGAATGCAACTGACTGGGAAGATAAGAGGTGAAATCACCTCTCTCCTTTGTTGACGCTTTGCATGTGTGTGTGCCTCAGATTGTTACGGATATTTTTAAAAACAGCTTAAGCTGGAAGTGACCCCAGCCAAGAGCAACCCCAGCAGTGGGATGCTGCTGACAGGCCTTTGCTGTGCAAGCAGCACCCCGTGGATTTGGGCAATATTCTGCATTTATCCAAGGAATGTCAGTTAGGATGGCAGCTGCTGTGCTCACAGCTCCATCACGTTCCCAACAGAACCCAGAGCTGTTGTTCTGCTCAGGGCTTCAAACACGAGCAAGGCAAAGCTTTGGCTGTTCTTGTCACTAATTTTGTGAGCGTTGTGAAATTGGGTAAAATTCCTCGCTTTTCCCCTTATCCTGTCTTTGGCATTTGGTGAATAAAGAGGTGATGTGTTCACTGGGAAAGAACAAACAAATGGCAGGTTTACATTGCTTCCCATTACAATATTTCCACGGAATTCAGCCCTGGAGGCGATGCACAGGCAGCTGACAGAAAGAGATAAAGGTGTGTGACAGCAAGTGCTCCCTGAAGTGCACATACCACTGCTTTGGCTTCCTGGAGACTCTTCCAAGCCAAGGCCACAGCTGTGGAATCGAGAGGTGAGAGATGTTTTAGCATCTCTTCACTATTGGCAGTTCCCCCTCATGCCCAAGCCGGAACAGATCACTGAGCCAGGTGGCTGAAACACAGAACTGCTCCTGCAAAATTGTGTCTGGGCTGCTTTTGTATCTCAGTGTGTGCTGAATTCCACCAGAGCTAACGCTCTCCGGGCTGTGTCAGTGCTTATTCAGCAAAACCCTTGCTGATATTAGCACACATTTGAAAAAGGCTGAGCTGAATTTCCCAATTCAGTCCTATTTGTAGTAGTCGCTTAAAAAAAAAACCACCATACAGAATTAATCATGAAGGAATGGCTCGTGTCTTTTTATGGAAAAGAAAGAAGTGACACATCAGATACAGAGGAGCTCCTGCTGTGAACTCATTGAACACACTCAACAGAAACTGAGCTGCGATGCTTTCAGGCTGAGGAAGATTCACAGAGAGGGTTTCTTTAGAAAGCAGCATGAAATGGGGGAGGTTGGTGTTGCTCTAAGGGCTATGAACAGTTACAAAACTGCCCAGCACTCGCCAAACTTCAAAATATTTGCTCCATTGTGCCTGAAGTCACACAATCCAGATTAAACTAAGCACTAAAGTCTTTCCACAAGCGATAAATCCTGGGTTTAAAATGAAGTTGCCCAGGTCTCTGCCATGACTGTGCAGAGGAAGGCAGAAGCTCTTTACCCACATACCAGTTAGAGCATCCAGGTCTGCAGAGGCAGAGCTGTTCTCCATCCTTCAGCTCTGCTACAGCTCTGCTTACTTGGCCTCCATCTCTGAAACAGCCATGAAAAGGACAGGTCACTGCTGCCCTCTGAGAACAGCCCAGGGCGTTTATATGCTGATATAAATACAAATGTTCTCATCTCTTATTGCTGACTGCCCATAAAGAGCCTCAGCATTTACATTTCTGTGGTGTTTGCGAATGTTACCTGCTGTCATTAATATTCTCAGCCTTGGGAGGGAGTCAGGAGAGACAGGGATATGACAGAGCTGGTAAATGTCCTGCTCTGGGTCAGTGCACTTTGCAGAGCTGCATGGCAGCTCAGGAATGGTCAGAGAGTCAGGAAAATCAGCTCCATCCATCCATCCATCCATCTATCCATCCCTCCATCCCTCCATCCCTCCATCCCTCCATCCCTCCATCCCTCCATCCCTCCATCCCTCCATCCCTCCATCCCTCCATCCCTCCATCCCTCCATCCCTCCATCCCTCCATCCCTCCATCCCTCCATCCCTCCATCCCTCCATCCCTCCATCCCTCCATCCCTCCATCCCTCCATCCCTCCATCCCTCCATCCCTCCATCCCTCCATCCCTCCATCCCTCCATCCCTCCATCCCTCCATCCCTCCATCCCTCCATCCCTCCATCCCTCCATCCCTCCATCCCTCCATCCCTCCATCCCTCCATCCCTCCATCCCTCCATCCCTCCATCCCTCCATCCCTCCATCCCTCCATCCCTCCATCCCTCCATCCCTCCATCCCTCCATCCCTCCATCCCTCCATCCCTCCATCCCTCCATCCCTCCATCCCTCCATCCACCCATCCATCCATCCCCCTGTTCCTGCCAGTTCAACACTTACCTTTTGAAGGCTCAGCCATGCACGGAACAAAGTCTCCACTTAGGAGCTGTGCACAAGCCCTTTGGAGATGCTCTGCACTCTTTCTAGAGCGGCTGATCCCAAAGGCACTTCCAGAGGGAGGTGCGAGAACGATCCCAGCACTGAACTTCCCACGTGCTGCTCCTTCCCTGGCTGAGCCACCCGCAGGCTCCCTGCCACCAGCTGGGGACGAGAAGAGAAGTGTCCCAGGTCAGTCCCTGCCCTGCCCGTGAGTCCCGGGAGGACCGGAGGAGTTCCACCAACCCCTCCGGGGCTCAGCCATCGCCACGCCTTTGTTTGTGCCCCTCCGCGCAGGGCCACAGCGGCCACAGCACGGGGAGAGGCTGTTGGGAGCAGAGGAGAAAACAAACAGCAACGAGAGGAGCCTGAATGCTGATCTCAGCTTGCACACACGCGGCAAGATGCCAGCAGATTCCCTGACCAGCCCTCGTGTCCTTCCCGGGGCGTTTGGCATCCTGGCAGTGACCACTGGCAGGGCTGGGTGGCCGCAGAGGACAGGGCACGGTGACCAGCCTGCGGCCCAGGTGGGAACAGCTCTGCACTTCTGGGATGCCAGAGCAGGGAGAGGGAGCAGACCTCCCCGAGTCCTCATCCCAGGGCATCTTTCCTCATTGCAGAGCAGCTCTTCCCATCCCAGGGCATCTCTCCTCGCACCTTCCCCTGCGGGCTCACCCAGCGTTTGATCCTGCTCTCAGTCTCACCTGAACCCCTGCTTTCAAGAGAGCAGGGGGCTTAATTTTTTGGGTTCTATTTAGGGGAAAATTAAAAAGAAAAAAAGTTTCTGGTCTTTATAAGCAAAAGCTTGATAATGTAAAATAAATGCATGCTAAAGTCTCAGGTGAAGCTTTTCCCCCTTTGTGGGTGTCACTTACTTTAAGTGTCACAATTTTTTAAGTGTAAGTATTTCAGATCGGGGGTGTCACTGTCCATGTTCTCCAGGTTTTGGGTTGTCGGAGGGAACAGTCTGATGAGCCAACAGCAGAGGGCAAACGCAGCCTGCACACTGGAGCTGCAGCACTCGGTGTTTGGAGCCTCCTGGCCCTATTTTCTGCCGGGCCAGCCCAGGGGAAGGGCAGGTGCCACCCTGGACAAAGACAGCCTGGACTGGGAAGCAGCAGCAAAACTCTCACTTCAGCCCCCATACACTCTCCTTTTCGTTTTCATGCTATTCATGGAGCATCTGGTGGACTTCAAAGGGCTGTGATGTCCTGGACTGAGGCCTGACAGTGCATTTCTTACAACCCCTCAAAATTACCTCTGCAAATAGCCATAAAACACATTCCTGCTCCCCCCACCTTCTGCTGTTGTGGGCTGAATTTCAGTGAGTACCCCAAGAAAAGGCTCCGCATCCTCTTCTCCCACCCCACTGCAGAGCAGAGCAAACTGCGTGCTGTTCCATCAGCATTTTGGTTTATACTGAATCTGACCCTTATTTCTGGTTTATATCTTCAATTATTTGTTCATTCTTTACAGATTTGCTTTAAGCAGCACTGTCAGGATTGTGAGTGCTGGTTATTGCTGGAAAGAACTCAGAGGGTGAGGCGAGACCCTGGCACCACATCCTTTCATGCCCACGGATCCCTGCGGTCTCTGAGAAGTCCTCTTGAAGAACAGACTCAGCCTAATCTAATAAATGTCTCTGCTCAGAGGCCGTGCCCAGATAGCCCCAGCAGTTCAGCTTTTCAAGTCTAACCAAACAAGGAATTCCTGAGCTGCAGGCTGGAGTCGCCAAGTTCCCGTCTCAGGCTCTTCCAAGCCGACGTTCTGGCCTGATTAGAGGGTTCCGTGCTGGGAATGCAGAGCCTGTCCAAGAGGGGAGCCACAGCTATTCCGGGTGCACAAGAGATAAGAGCCCTAATTGCAGGCTCGGGGCTCAGGGTGGAACCTCAGAGATGGGAGAGAACACAAAGTGCAACCTCAGCGGTGGGAGGGCAACGCTCAGCGAGGATTTGGGAAGCT
>VWPU01011683.1:0-20338 GCA_013398955.1 Callaeas wilsoni
TGGCTCCGTGGGTTTGGGGTGGGCACAAACGCGCCGTGCCCGAGCAGGTGCCGTGCCTGCTGGAGCTGAAGCGCCGTCCCAGCGTGGTGTTCGCCGGAGTGGACGATCCCGAGGATGTCACGGGGGGCACATTCCAGGAGCTGTTCCAGGCCGGAGGCTTCGTGGTGTCCGACGAGGAGCTCTTGGAAAGGGTCACTCTGGGTGAGTCTCACGGCCTTTGCTGACGCATTCCCAGATCTTTCCGTTGGAATTCTTGCTCCTGTCCCTGATGTTTGGATCCCGTCGGGATGGAGGGTCCAGCTCAGGGGTCCCCAAAACCTCCCAGTACAGTGGAGGGTGGTACCAGGATGTTCACTCAGCCCGGAGACTCATGGAATGGTTTAGGTTGGAGAGGACCTTAGGGATTATCCAATTCCATGGGCAGGGACATTTCCCACCATCCCAGGCTGCTCCAAGCCCCGTCCAGCCTGGCCTCGGACACTGCCAGGAATCCAGGGACAGCCACAGCTTCTCTGGGAATTCTGTGCCAAGGCCTCCCCACCCTCACAGGGAGGAATTTCTTCCCGATATCCAGTGGAAAAAGGAGGAGAACCTGCTGCTCCTTAATGGGAAGTGACAGAAAACCGAGCCACCTCCTCCGGGAGAGGCACAAAGGGACACGAGGTGACAGGGACAAGCTGCACTTGTTCCCTCAGATATCGGGGGGAAAAACTCACCTCAGGGCATGATCCCGGTTTCCCATCCTGCAGAGTTTGGCTCTCCATCCTTGGGGGGACTCAAAGCTCCCCTGGACAAAGCCCCGAGCACCCTCGGGGGGCCCAGCGAGCCCCAGGTCCCCCCATCCCGGCTCTTGTGTCTCCTCAGGCCAGCTGGAGGAGGTGGTGAAGGTGCTGGAGAAGCTGAACAGGAACGGGAGGTGGAAGTGGCTCCTTCACTGCAGGGAGAGCAAGAAGCTCAGAGGAGACCTCAGGTAACGGCTCTGCCTGGGGAGTGGGGGATTTTTGGGATGGAGCAGCGGGACTCGGGACCTGGAGAGCATCAGATGGCCTGGAACGTTGTCCTGGATGTGATCCCGGATGAGGCAGAGCTCTGGCAGCTCTCCTTGCTCCCTGCTCCGTGTCCATAAGGCACTTCCCTCTCTCCGTGGCAGAGGTGCCCTCCGGGAGTGTTGCAGGCTCCTGGAAAGGCACAGATTTCCCTGGAGGAGCTGCACATTCCCAAAACTCCGAAAGGAAACTTGCCTCCCTTTCCCAGCAGCTCATCCCAACTCCTGACACACCGCTGGGAGCTCGGGGCACCTTCCTGGGGCTCTGCCCCCTCTGCTGTTTCTTTTTCTGGGATTTGGGGAGGAATTGCCACTCCAGTTGCCCCCATGGATGGCTGCAAGAGGGAGCTGCTCCGACGTGGCTCTCCCTGGGACACGGAGAGAGGGATGGGCAAAGTGGGAAAACTCCTGGCTTGGGATCAGGACAGTTTGATAGGGAAAGCAAAAGCTGGGCATGCTGGCAAAACCAAGGAATTCATTCCCCATTTCCTATCACAACCAGGTGCCCAACATCCCCTCTTCCTCCTCCTCCCCCCAGCTTTCCCTCCTGAGCAGAAATTCCAGGATTCCAGGGCCTGGAGTGTCCCTTGGGACAGTGGCAGTCACCTGTCGCAGCCCTGTGCCCCCCAGGCCCCGGTGGGGCGAGTGAGGAGCAGCCTTGGCTTTTCCAAACCCTGCTCAGCAACACCAGAACACCCCTGGCTTAGCCACAGCTCCCAGCACAAATCCCAAACAGCCCCAGGGCAGCTGCTGAGCGGAAAATGGACCAAAAATGAGCCAAAAATGGACCAAAAATGAACCAAAAATGGACCAAAAATGAGCCAAAAATGAACCAAAAATGAGCCTATCCCGGGCAAAAGCAGCACAGCCAGTCCTGGAGCTGCCTGGAGCAAGGGGCAGGTTGTCACTTTTGATCCCTACGGAGACAGCAGGGCAGGAAAAATCATCCATGAGGATGGGAAAAAAACACCTGGAAGGATGCAAAAAACACCCATGAGGCTGGGAAAAAAACACCTGGAAGGGCAGCAAAAATCACTTAAGAGAATAGAAAAAAACACCTGGAAAGGTGCAAAAATCACCCATGAGGCTGGGAAAAAACACNGGGAAAAAAACACCTGGAAGGATGCAAAAAACACCCATGAGGCTGGGAAAAAAACACCTGGAAGGGCAGCAAAAATCACTTAAGAGAATAGAAAAAAACACCTGGAAAGGTGCAAAAATCACCCATGAGGGAGGGAAAAAAACACCTGGAAAGGTGCAAAAATCACCCATGAGGGAGGGAAAAAAACACCTGGAAAGGTGCAAAAATCACCCATGAGGGAGGGAAAAAAACACCTGGAAAGGTGCAAAAATCACCCATGAGGGAGGGAAAAAAACACCTGGAAAGGTGCAAAAATCACCCATGAGGGAGGGAAAAAAACACCTGGAAAGGTGCAAAAATCACCCATGAGGGAGGGAAAAAAACACCTGGAAAGGTGCAAAAATCACCCATGAGGGAGGGAAAAAAACACCTGGAAAGGTGCAAAAATCACCCATGAGGGAGGGAAAAAAACACCTGGAAAGGTGCAAAAATCACCCATGAGGGAGGGAAAAAAACACCTGGAAGGGCAGCAAAAATCAGCCATGGGGCTGGGAAAAAATGCCTGGAAAGGCAGCAAAAATCACCCATGGGGCTGGGAAAAAACACCCAGAAAGGGTGCAAAAATCATCCATGAGGATTGAAAAAAACACCTGGAAGGGCAGCAAAAATCATCCATGGGGCTGGGAAAAAATACCTGGAAGGCCAACAAAAGTCATCCATGGGGCTGGGAAAAACACCTGGGAGGGCAGCAAAAATCACCCATGAGGATGGGAAAAAAACACCTGGAAGGGCAGCAAAAATCACTTAAGAGAATAGAAAAAAACACCTGGAAAGGTGCAAAAATCACCCATGAGGATGGGAAAAAAATACCTGGAAGGGTGCAAAAATCACTCATGGGGCTGGGAAAAACCAGCTGGAAGGGCAGATCCCATCCTCCGTTCTCGTTGTCTGGGAAGGGCTGGAGAGGGATGCAGCCCCTGACCCCTGCCCGTGCCCCCCTCAGCAGGGACAATGCCCAGAAGAAGCAGCTGCTCCTGAAGTGGTGCCAGGGAGCGGAGCTGGTGGAGCCGCTGCCCTTCCACGGCTGCGACTCGGCGCCGGCTCCCGAATCCCGGCGCTTCCAGTGCCTGCTGGACCTGCAGGCGCAGCACGTCCGCGCCCGGTTCGCCGTGTATCTCACAGGTAAAGGAACCCCCAACCCCTCCGGCTCGGAAACTGCCCTGCAAAGGGGTGGAGGAGGGATAAAAAATCCCCGTTTTCCTGCCATTCCTGCGGGAATCGCTCGTTCAAGGTGCGGGCCAGGTGTGAGCGGTGAGAAGCCGACGGATTTTTGGAGGTTGCTGAATTCCAGCAGTGCTGGAGCCCGCGGGTGGCTTCATGCTCCTTGCTGGGCTGAGGCTGTTGGCAAAGCACCAGAGCAGCCAGGGTGGGATTTAGGGATATTTCCCCTGAATTAAGGGACAACCTCCTTGGTTTGAGTTAATGGTCCTGCTGCTCCTCTCCCTGCAGAAAATCCCAGCGGCAGGGAGATCCTGGAAAGCAAAGGAATTCTTGTGGCTGACGTCAGCACCTTCCTCGGGACCGTGCAGAAAGTGGCTGCTCCGTTCAGAAGAAGCTACTGGTAAGGGGGGAAAGCTTGGGATTAATCCCAAAAAGCTGGGAGCAGCTCCTGGGTTGCCTGCGGGATGGGCAGCAGAGATTCCTGTAGCCGGGCAGGGACCATCCCAAAGTGCTCGATGTGGGATGTGCCAGCGCTCAGGGCTGGCTCCTGCAGCTTCGTCCAGGAGAGGCGCGCTTGGCACCGCTGGAAAACGCGGAAAAGCCCAAGTGTGGCCCTGGGGAAGCTCCGCAGGAGGCTGGCACTGCCCGGGGGCAGCGGGGCGCTGACCTGGGCCGCGTCTCTTGCAGGTGACGAAGCGAAGCCACGAGGACACGGCTCCTCCCCGGGCCCCGCGGCACCAGTTTGGGCATCCCAGTGCAATGGGGGACAGCCCCACCTGCCATCCGTGCCAGTGGATCCCCATCCATCCATCCCAGTGGATCCCCGCCATCCATCCATGCCCGTGGCACCAGTTTGGGCATCCCAGTGCAATGGGGGACAGCCCCACCTTCCATCCGTGCCAGTGGATCCCTGCCATCCATCCCAGTGGATCCCCGCCATCCATGCCAGTGGATTCCCATCCATCCATGCCCGTGGACCCCCGCCCTCCATCCATGCCAGTGGATCCTCACCCATCCTTGCCAGTGTANTCCATCCGTGCCAGTGGATCCCCATCCATCCATCCATCCATGCCAGTGGATCTCCACCATCCGTGCCAGTGGATCCCCACCATCCATCCATGCCAGTGGCACCAGTTTGGGCATCCCAGTGCAATGGGGGACAGCCCCACCTTCCATCCATGCCAGTGGATCTCCGCCATCCATCCATCCATCCCAGTGGATCCCCGCCATCCATCCATCCCCGTGGCACCAGTTTGGGCATCCCAGTGCAATGGGGGACAGCCCCACCTTCCATCCGTGCCAGTGGATCCCTGCCATCCATGCCAGTGGATTCCCATCCATCCATGCCAGTGGACCCCCGCCATCCATCCATGCCAGTGGATCCCCATCCAGCCATGCCAGTGGACCCCCACCATCTATCCATGCCAGTGGATCCCCATCCATCCATGCCAGTGGACCCCCGCCATCCATCCATGCCAGTGGATCCCCGCCATCCATCCCAGTGGATCCCGGACGCTGCCGGGGGCGGGGGAAGGTCGCTTTTAGCTCTGTACATAGATCTTATTTAAAGGTGGGAAGTGCGAATCCGCGGGGATTCATTCCCTGCCATCCAGTCCCACATAGGAAAGGTTCTCTCAACGGTACAGGTAAATTATTGGAGTGTTTTCAAGTCTTCGGTGCAGCTGCCGTTGGAGCAGGCAAATGAATTTCCCAAAGTTTACTTGAAGGTTAGGAATGAGAATAAATCCGTTTTCCGCGTGGTCGCTGCTGTTGGGGCCCTGCCCGGGCCCACACTACATTTTAGCTCACCGCGTTGCCTCCGGTACCAGTTCCCTGCCGGGACTTGTGGAATTCTTGTAAATAGCGGGAAGCCGGGATGCAGGAACAAAAGAAGCTCTTATTTATGGGGGCCGGGACGGGAACGCCGCGTCCGAGCCCCGTTCCCGACCCGGCTCCGCGGGGCCGGGGGTGTCCTTTTAGTTTGTTTTTAAATCAAGGACCGCGAGGCCGTTCTGTACAGGATGACTTTGTAAAGAGTTTGATTAATAAAACCTCCGAAAAAAAACCCGGGAGCTTCACGCAGCTCTGCTTTCTGGAGAGGGGATCCTGCTCAGCATCCAGCTTTTTCCAACAGGGAAAGGGAGGGCGGGGGTTTTTCCAGCTGGGACAGAGGTTGGGAATCAGCGAGGAGCGAGCTCCTGGATGATGGAGCCCATCCTGCCGCCCTGCAGGAAGGATGGAATAAGCAGGTTACAGCAGGTAGGGATAGCGGGATCACCGAAGGGAAGGATTTGTGTTCCACCTGCTTAGCTCTGTCCTGCTTTGTGGGCACCGCAGGGGGAACTTCCCTGGCACCGGCTCCCGGCAGCTGAGGGTGGGAAGTGTTCCTGGAAGCGGCACCTCGGGAAGGGGAAAAAGCCCCGGCTGGGAGGAAGGAAGGAAGGGGGGAAGCCCCAGGTGGGTTCAGCTCAGCTTTGGGACTGCCACAGGATCAAACCCCAGTTCCTGTGCTGGAGGGAGCCCTGCCGCTGAGCCAGCCTGGAGAGCTGCTCCAAGGCTTTTCCTCCGTTTTCCTGGCACTTGGCATCGCTGTGTCTGCCCAGTCCCAGCCAGGGAATCGGGAGGGATCGATTGGAACATCTCACATTCAGGATGGAGGAGCCCGAAGCAGGAATCATTCATTGCTGCTCCCAGCTGTGGCACCGGGGTGGCTGCGGGGAGCAGGGATCGTGCCCGAGCACGGCCCGAGCCACACCTGCCCTGCCTAAAGCAGCCGGAGCAGCAGAGCCTGGGGAGAACAACCGCGGAACCAGGAAACGTTTTCCAGCAGGAAACGTTTTCCAGCAGGAAACGCTCCCGTCTCAGCCCTGGCGGGCAGAGACCCCGCGGGATCTCGGCCCAGAGCTGCTGCTCCCAGCACTGAAGTGAATCAGACCAGAGGCCAGGACTGGTTTCCAGAATTTGGCTTTACTTCGCAGTACAGAAATCATTTGGAGCCTTCAGGAGACACGAGAAGCACAGGCTCTGTCATGCCGATACCGCAGCGCCGTTTGGTCCATCCGAGAAGCCACCGGGGGACAGAAAATACTTCCACATCTTGCCTGCTCTGTAATTTGTTCTCTCAATTTTATTAAGATTAAAACACAAAGGAGCCTGAGGCACAGCTGTGTCCCAACCGATGTAAACGGGTTTAGAAGCTTAGGTGGAGGTTAAGTTCTGTGCCCAGAACGAAGCCAACATTTGCTGCTACAATAGGTGTGGGCTTTGTCCATGATACAACTTTGCCACAGAGTTAAGATTGATGGGAGAGACTTTAGGGATGCTGTCCACAATAATGGAGTGCTCAGTTTCTATTTTCCTTGATATCAGGTTTGAGTGACATCAGCGTCACATCTACGAGCTCACCAGAAGCACAGGGTTGTGAAGGATGTTTTACAAATGATTAAAAAGACAAGGTAAAGACACAGCTGTCAATGAGTTATTTCAAATCTGCACCCACGTCTACGTCTGCAAAAATAATAATAATAATAATAAGTTCAGTCTGCCTTTCGCTTACGAGGTTAGTCAGGGAATCAGTCAGGAATTTGCCAGATTCTGGACAGCAGCCCTACTAGAATGAAATAATTAACACATGATATCCAAAAAGGGAACATTACCAGTGCAGTACTCTTCAATCTCTCAGAGATGGGATTACAAAAGCAGGCCTTACAATATTGAATTTCGTACAGTGTTCATTAAGTTCCTTATATATTCATATTAGCCGATTTAAACTCCTAATTAGAGGCTCTCATTACTGCTGCTCCTCCTCCCCGTAGATGTCGTTTTTCTTGCGTTTCATCTCCTCGAAGTCGAACTCTGACCCCATCATCCTCTTATAAATATCTTTGATGTCGTCGCACGTCGTCTCGAAGTGGGTGGTGGCGTCGTAGGTGCGCGAGATGAAGATCTGGAAGCAGAAGCAGCGTTGGAGCCCCGAGCTGGAGCCTCTCCCCGCCCAGCCCGGCTCAGCCCTCACTCACCTGGCTCTCAGTTCCCAGGTCGGTCGGTGCAAACAGGTCACTGATGCTCACAAACCTGGAAAAGGGGGAAAAAAAGAAAAGGTTCAGGATCGGTTTGAGAGCAGGAATGGTTCGATGCAAGGGCATCGCTCGAGGTGCTGAGGAAACTCAGCCTCTTGGCAGCCAAGTGGCTCCGGAGCTCCAGGCGTGCCGGCAGAGGGGAGAAGGGATCGCTGAGGACTCACTTCTGCTCGATGGGCTCCAAGAGGTCCAAGGCCGGCTTGATCTCCTTCTCCG
This sequence comes from Callaeas wilsoni, assembly GCA_013398955.1. Taxonomy (NCBI): domain Eukaryota; kingdom Metazoa; phylum Chordata; class Aves; order Passeriformes; family Callaeidae; genus Callaeas; species Callaeas wilsoni. The sequence goes on from VWPU01011683.1 coordinate 7,643, forward strand.
GATCCGCGGTCTCCACGGTGGTGCTGGCGATGGCGATGTACTTGCCCTGCGCCGCCACGTTGTGAGCGGAGGAGATCATGCACACGTAGATATCTGGGGGGGACAGGGCACAGCTGCATCCCAAAACCTCCTCCAGCCTCATCCCAAAACCCGTCCGCGCCTCTTCCCACTGCTCCGACACTTGGCACCCCCTGGATTGTTTAGAGGACCTGGAATGAGTCCCATGCTTCCCCTAGGTGCTCTCATCTCCTGGTTGAGCAGCCTGGACATGGGAGGTCTCCGAAGTTCTGTCTCCCGTGGCTCTGGTGGTTCCAGTGGGATTCCCAGTGCTCTGTTCCAGGCTCCCCTCCTGCGCACAGCCCTCCCCCGCTGCAGACACCCCTCACCCACCTCTCCCAGTCTGGGGCACTTCCTGCTGCAGGTTCCTCACGAGGTTTTCCAACCACACGCTCCTCCCACCTCCCCCAACACGGCTCTGAACTGAGGCTCAGCCTTGCCGGGGCCTAAAAATTCCTGGACGAGGCCAGGAGGCGTCCGCTTCCCCGTCTGACGCACACCTCCCCCGGAGAGAGGCCGGGGAACGGCCGCCCGGCCTCCCCGCACGCGGTGAGAGCCGCCCCGCACACACCTGACTTCCGGTTGACCTGGTTCTGTGGAATGATGATCTGGCACGAGTTGGCGTCGTTTGTGTTCTTGATGGGGTGGCTCAGGATGCAGATTACCCGGATCACCTGGCCCACCTTCGTCACGCGGTCCGAGACGTAGCTGGGGTCGCAGATGAGCTGTTTGCAGCGAGCCACCTGAGCACCAACATGGAAGGATCACTCAGTTCACACCCAAAACCGTTTTTCCAGAAATCATTTTAATATTTGATCTAATATTTGATCCATCTGAAGCCTCCGGGCCGCTCACGCTTGGGCACGTGAGTCTCTAGCATGGATTGTCACCTCTGTTCCCGGCCGGGCCACGTCATTCCCACCCCAAGGGACACGTTATCCCACCACCAAGTGCTGAACTGTCCCGTGAGTGCCGCACATTCGGAGCTTCCGAGCAGCCTGCAGCATTCCCAGCTTTATCCAGCCAGGTGGAGGAGAAGCTGCGGGAAGGCCACGTGCCAGCTGTCAGAGCAGCTGAAAATGCCAAGGGCAGAGCTGGTTCCAGGTTAGACACAAGGAACAGCTCCCTTCCAGCTCAGCCAGCCTCATTTATTCACTGCCAGCCCATGGAGACTTCATCCCAGCTCCTGGAGCAGGGATGCTGAGAACTCCAGCCATCAGGACATTGTGTTTCCAGCGAGCTGGCACAGGGAAGAGAGCCCCAGCCCAGCAGGTCTGGTCCATAGGCTTAAAAACGGCTTTTTTCTCTTATTTTTTGGATCAAACCCAAAAAGTCTGAGCTCCGAGGGGCAGGAGGTGGGGTGGGGAGCAGGGAAGGATGGGAAGGTTCCGTACCTCTCCCTCGGACTTGACCCCGACCACTTTTCCGTTCTCTATGACGATCTCCTCGATGGGCTTGTTGAGCATGTAGGTGCCTCCATAGATTGCACTGAGCCTGCAACGGGAAAATCCCTTCGGCACCTCCGCGGCTGGGTTCAACAGCCCGTCCAGCCCCGGGGTCTGTTCCGCTTGGATCCACCCCACCTCACACTGAAACCTCCCCCAAATCCTCTGCTCCAACACCAGGGCAAGCACTCTGCCAACAGGACCTCTGAGCAAAGCCAGAGGTCAGCAAGTCCACAAAGACGGAATCGCACATGGAGGAATCGCCTCTTAATTAGGAAGTGAGAGAAACACTAAGGATTTTTACGCAGCATCACATTCTGGAAGCTCAAGCGCTGATTCCACACATCCACACATCCAACATCCACTCATCCAACATTCACACATCCAGCATCCACAAATCCACACATCCAGCATCCACACATCCAACATCCAGCACCCACACATCCAGTATCCACACATCCACACCCACACATCCAACATCCACACATCCAACATCCTCACATCCAACATCCTCACATCCAACATCCTCACATCCAACATCCAGCATCCAGCATCCACATATCCAGCACCCACACATCCAGCATCCACACATCCACACATCCACACATCCACACATCCAGCATCCACACATCCAGCATCCACACATCCACACATCCAGCATCCACACATCCACACATCCAGCATCCACACATCCAGCATCCACACATCCACACATCCACACATCCACACATCCAGCATCCACACATCCAGCATCCTCACATCCACACCCCACTGGAGGAAACCCGGAGTCAAAGCCAAGTGCTCACCTTGCAAACCCCTGGGGCAGCTCTCCAAGGCCATAGAGGGGGTACAGGTAGGGGCTCTTCCCGTATCGAGCCAGCGACTCGCTGTACAGCTTAATCCTGTTGATTGTTTCTTGGCAGGGTTGATCTAGATAGCTGGGAAGGAGAGTTACACCGTTTGGGATGTTTCCCAAACCAAGACTTCCAGCAGAATGCTCTGGAAAGCAAAACATGGGACTTCTCATGAAGTCTCCTTCCCCACCCTCCAGCTGCTCCTGGCAGGTGTTCCCTGGCAGTTCCCTTTTAGGAGCACTCGGTGGCACAAGTTTTACTCGGGAACACTCCAAGTTTAAATGATCCATCAGCTCCCTGAAATCCCGGGATTTGGGGGAGCAGCTGACCCCCACTTACTCATCGGTCCTGTAGAGAGCGAGGGCATGGCCTGTGAAGTCAATGACGTCTTGGCCCAGGTCAAACTTCTTGTAGACATCCCTCATGGTGGTTTTCTTGGGATCCACGCCCTCGAAGGTCCGCGGATCGTTCTCGTCGAAGTTGGCCACGTACACCAGGAATTTCCTGAACCGGCGCTTCTCGAACAAACCCATTAAGCCTAAAACCAAGGTTTTGTGAGAATTCGGCAGAACCAAGGTTTTGTGAGAACTCAACAGATCCTCAGTGGCTTTTGTGGCTTTGCATGGTCACAGAGTATCAGCGGTGGGTAAGAGCTTCTGAGTGTTCAAATACGGAATGGTTTGGGTGGGAAGGGACCTTAAAGGTCATTAGTTCCAACCCCACGGGCAGGGACACCTCCCACTGTCCCAGGCTGCTCCAAGCCCTGTCCAACCTGGCCTTGGACACTGCCAGGGATCCAGGGGCAGCCACAGCTTCTCTGGGAATTCTATCCCAGGGCCTCCGAACCCTCCCAGCCAGGAATTCCTTCCCAATATCCCATCTAAGCCTGCCCTCCTTCACCTTAGGGCCATTACCTTTGTCCTGTCCCTCAAACCCCAAACCCAAGGCTGGACAAGGCACCATTCCTGCGCTTGAACTCCCCACAGATTGCAGAAGCAAGAGCGGACTCGCTGAAATACGAGGGGCAGAGGCAGCACCTCCTGCTCCTGCCAGGATGAGCCTCTTGGAGACCACACAGGAGACAAGGAATACCAGATTCCTTCAGGAATATCTGCCATGAGCAAGGCTCCAACCTACAGATCTGGAGCCTTAACTGCAGGAGTCACTTTATCAGAGGACGTTTCAGAGGTGCTGCTGAACACATCCCACGTCTGGAGCTAACGGGATGCCCTCTAGATCCTAAAGGATTTCACCACACTATTATTAGTTTTATCTGAAGAGTGAAATTTAAGCAGGCAACAATTAAGGTTTGAGGTGCCACACGTCGGAATTAGTCATTCCCATTTGCCTGCAATGTTTTTCACACACAATTCCAACAAGGACCCGACATTCAATGTTTATGGCAGAGCTGGGAGCGCGAGCCCCAAATGCAACCTCCTGAGGAAGGAAAATACTGCCAGGTTCTCACCAGAATTTCATGGAACAGGCAGCTTGGAAGCTCCAAGAAAACAGGGCTCAGCAAGCCCAAGGCCCACACTGCAAGTGGTGTTTGAAGGCAGAGAGGTGCAGGAGAACCCTGAGGATGGTCCTTAACACACGAGCAGCATCAAGAGTATCCCAAGACGTGGGGTTTGCCTCTGTTTAGGGGATTCAGAGGGAACAAATAAGGTGCAGCTACTCACTGGAGGCCAAAGCTTCTGCCTCGGTGGAAGGAACTTTGTAGATCTTCCCTCCCTTGTAGACGAAGCTGCCCTCGATCACCTTGAAGTCCAAGTAACGAGTGACTTCTGTGTAGAGCAGCATCTTTACCAACTGACCTGAAAGGAGGTTTGGCACAGTCAAACAAGGACACAGCAGCTCCCAAGGCCGCTCTTCTAACGCGACGAACCCACGTTCGACTCCCACAGGTAAGCTGGGACTAAAGCAAGCCCTGCCTGGGATCTATCGGCTCCTCCGCTGCAGCAGCCCCGAGCCCCTGCACAATCCATCCATCCCTTCGTGCTCCAGGGTGAGATTCCAGCAGCCGCTGGCTGGTTTTAGGCAAAGGGAGCAGCCCCTGCACTGGTAACCACTTCACTGATAGGGGTTTGGTCTAGATCAGACCAGCACTGGAGCACAGGGATTAAAGGATAAGGATTTGTAAGGAATGACGGTGTCTGTCCCGTTCCAGCACCCAGCACCAGCCCAGGCTGAGCTTACAAGGAGCATGTGGGAGCTCAGGATCACTCACCATTAGCCATAAGGAATTTTGGAATGAGGTCCACGTTCCAGTCTCTTCCCCGCCCCATAGATTCTGGTGGAGTTCCCGGGAGATTAAACCTTTTGTAGAGCTTTGGAGAGAGAATACAGAACTTATTATAGCCCAGGAAATCTGTCTGGGTGTCATTTCTCCCACACATGTACACACTTTCCACCCCCACAGCTCCAGGCTGAACACAAGCTCTTCAGAGCCAGCTTCTGGCTGGAGTTTTAGCTCCAATCTGAGTTTGGAACAAACACATCCAGTGAATTGTTACAGTAAGAACCAGGCAATGTAATTCCGCTCATCCAGGCTTTCTCCATCCAAGGCTTATGGATCTGGGAATTTATGAACCTGATGAACTATTTAACATGACATTTCTTAGTCGAATTTACAGTTCAGCTGAAGAGTTCTAACATCCAGCTGTAACAGCTCTGGGATGCTCCGTGCTCGGATCCCAGCTGGGAATTACAGGGGACAAGTGCTCTCTACCAACTACAAACACCCACACCGGTGCCTCCCCCACCGTTACCTGGTGAGGAAGTGCCACAGAACTTCCTCACTCAAAGGAAACCCTCAGAGTAATTAATCTGAACCCACCCCAAGGCTAACTGGGAATAAATCCCCTTTATGTGCCCGGGAAGGACACAACGGATGGGTCTCTCTCTGCACTTACATCTTCCAGAGGTGTAATGGATGCACTTTCCCCTCCATAGTAAGAGTTACGATCCATGTGAAGGACTTTCTTTCCATTCACTGACATAATCCCAGAGAGGATGCATTCCTGCAGGAAGGAAAGGATGCAAGGGACAGGTCAGCTGCACTGGAGCCTCCTCCTTCCCCTTTTTCCCAAGGAAGAGCATGTTCAGACAGCTCCATGTGCAGGTGCCTGCACAGGCCGCTGCAAACAAGCGCAGCAGTTGCCTCATTCCAGAATTCGGGCACCTCGTGGAGTCAGATTAACCCCTTAATAAATTTACTGCCTGCTCTGGGCAAGCCAGCCAAGGGGTTAGAGCGACACAACCACCAGCTATCATGGCTTCCCAGAGGAACTTTTTGGGAATTCCATGCATTCAAGCCAAAGGAAAATCTGTTCTCCTAAGCCAGCAGCTATCAGTTTAAGGATGTCCGCAGAGAGGCAGCAGGAGCATGAAATCTTTACCTGGACTTCAACCAGCCTCCTCAGAACCCAAATTATTCACATTTGCCACGCTGGGACACTCAGGATAATCAACAGCTTCTCTCAGAGGGCGGCATAAAGAACAAACGAGGGCATTTGGGTGCTTTATCACCTCAGCTTTGCTTTCCTTGCTCCGTCCCCACTGAGGCTCCCTGGAGCAGCAGATCAGCTGCTGTGTCCGACTGCAGCACCAAGAGGCTGGGCCTCACCACAGAGCACACACAGGCTGCAGAACCAGCTCAGGGCTTGCACAACTAAATCCCCATTAAAACACAACTTTGCACCGGCTCCGGCATTCCCCAGCCAAAGAGCTTAACAAAAACTGGAATATTTGTGTGCTTAGGGCAGCTTATCTCGGAGGTTTTACTGATCTTGCTCAGCTCCCTGCAGCAGCAGAGTCACGGCTGCAGCTGAGCTCTCACTGACCACCACAATCTCACTGGTAGCTCCTGGCCACGTCTCACATTACAGGTGGGGCTCGGAGCAACCTGCTCCAGTGGAAGGTGTCCCAACCACGGCGGGATGGTTTTTAAGGTCCCTTTCCAAGCCAAAGCGTTCCATGATTCTGTGATTACCTTTCACTCAGTTTGTAAACCCCCATCCAGCTGCTGACAGAGGCCACCACTGCACATCTGCTCGCCCAGGAGTGACAGGACTCATCCAGGCAGCCCGGCCCTCCTGCAGAGATCTGGGTCTCCGGGAGATCCTTCCTGTTTACTCCACGAGCACCTCAGTCAGGACTCCCCTCCTGTGTCACTTCCCCCTCCCGTGGACTGCAGGAGGTTTATTTGCAACTCCAAACTGACCAACGCAGGTGTCAGTCAGGAAAACCACACACACCGGGAGTTTCCCACTGCGGATTGTTTGTGTAAATCCTGACTCCGGTCAATCCTCGTGGAAAGGAAGCTGTAAAATCAGCTTCCCCAGCCAAGACAGCTTTCGGGGGTTGTTTTGTTCTGAAGGTCAGACGTCTGTAGGTGCAGGGATGGCTGGCTGAGGGTTTGCTGTGCTGGTGCTTCCAGGTGGCAATGGAAAAACCTTCTCCGCTGGGATAGCAGGGCACTGCCGGCCAGTCTGTCACCCACCAGGACGTCACCGAAATCCAGCCAAGGACCTGAGGAGCAAAGCTGGAGCTGCTGCATGCACAGCAAGGACGCTCTGAATTCAATCCCTGAAGTGATGGAAGATTTCCAACACGGTGCCCACAAGGCTTCATGATCACCACGTGGATTGTGAGCAGCGAGCCACAGTGCTTCCCACAAAAGCTCTCCATGATCCATCGGCCGCTCCTTCCAGCACCGTACCATCCTTCCAAGGATCCTACAAGGTCCCTGCTTTTTGCCACACAGGCTGGAGCAAGCAGAGCCCCTCCCGGCAGACACGGCTGCACCAAACCCTGCGTGAACTCACTACTCGAGGCCTGCAACGCTGAGGAACCACAGGAGTGAAAGTGGCCTCCAGTGTTAATGATTAACCAAACCCACGGTGGGACCTTCACACCGAGGGCATCATCACCAACCAGTTAAATTCACAGAGCTCTGTGGCTGGACTCCTTGCTCTACCCTGTGATTTTTACCCCCTGGAACACCTCCCAAAACCCTGGCTCACCAGCTCTGCCAGATGGTGGCACAGGACTGCAAGTGTCCATGCTGGAGCTGAGCCATGAGGAAGCCAACCAGGATTTCACAACTAAGTAGGTATCGAAAGCAGGGATGGAGCTGCAGTAGAAGCTGCACAAGCTGCATCCACCGGTCTGCAAGTCAGCTGATTTCCATCACCCATTGGACTTCAAAGCATTCTTTGTTCTGTCTTCCCAGAAGAGTGGGTGCGCATCCCTTCCCCAAGTCACCTGCCCAAATTACCAGCACCCCTTGGAGTGAATTTGGGCACCAGCAGAAGACACAAGAGGCCTGAAGTACCTCTTCCATCTTCTTTCACACCCATTAAACACCGCTGTGGGGACTGAGGTGGAGCTGTTACGCTGCTATTTAACCCAAGGCTCATTGAACACGTCCCTTCCATCACCCAGGCACTGAAATCCTGCACAGGCCTCTCAGGCCACTTCCCTCTGCAGCCATGACGGCCATAAAGCTGCACAATGGATTTATCCTCCCAGCTCAGCAATTCCTTTGGATGCCGTGCTGGCTGCATCTGCCGGGCTGCGACCGGGAAGCGCTTGATGTGCGACGGTGTCATTTGGGTCAGGGAGCGAGGAAAACAAACAGCCTGTGCTGATACAGGGAGGGCTGGGAAGAGTTGAGAGCGCAAATAAAAAGGGGAAGTGTCAGAGTTCAAATCTGTGCATTTTCTGCCGTTTTATAAACGTCACCACCACCAAACAGGAACAGGGAGCAGCTGCTGACAGCAGCACCAGGACACAGCAGGGAGAGCTCCGGGTATCCAGGCGGGATCCGACAGAGTCCTCGTGCAAGCTGCAGTCACGCTGCTACTACAATCCACTGCCTCAGCCGGTTCAGGTTACGAGGCTCCCAGGAGCTCACTGTGCTGCTGAATGAATGACAGAGCAAGTCTGAGCGCGATCGATGTCGTCTGCAGCAGCAACGCTCGGCCGCTGCAAACGGCCAGAGAACCAGGGAGAAACCAGCCCTGGGAATGTGGAGACAGCACGTCCAGTGTGAATCCACGAAAATAAAAATAAGGAGTAACTTGGAGGTATTGGTGTCTCCGTGCCTGCTCAAGACCATCGGCTCTTCGCTGGCGTGCAGGAGCTGGTCATGACTAGACCTTGTGCGTGCAGAAGCCTTGAGGAACAGAGGGAAGCAAGGAGGTTTCCATGGACCTTCTCCAAGTAGGGCGGCAGCTCAGAAAGGCTCAGACAGCCCGATGGAAACTCGCGCCAGCGCCGGCCCTGTAACGGCGCCGAGGGCAGGGTTGGGCACTAAGCATCGAGCAAAATCCCTTCGGCTTCGGCAACGGGCTCTGGCACCGCCAGGCTCTTTCTTCGAAAGGCAGGGCCGTGCTGTGGCCAGCGAGAGTCACACAAGGGCTGGGCTTGCAAGGGACCTCTGGAGATCCTCGGTCCAACCTCTGCCTGGGCAGGGTCACCCGGAGCAGGTGTACACAGGCAATTCCACCTCTCACCGCCCGAACCAAAGCTCTGCTCGTCCTGCAAGCTGCAAAAACAACTCCTCACTGCACTGGAACTATGCCCTCTGCTACCAGGGGATGATGCAAGGGACGGTGACGCTCCGCTTGGGCCTCACGGTCACTCTGAGGCTCTTTAGGCAGTGAGGCCTGGGCCTGAATGACTAAATATATCCTGAAAAAAGGAGTTTGGCTCCTCTGCTCCTACAGAAAGTGAATCTGTATCTTTGTGATGGATTTAAATAGCTTTAACGGGAGGGCAGCTGGCAGGTAAGAAGCTTAGTTCAGCCTGCAAAGAGTGAAACCTCAGCAGGAACAGAGCATTCACCTACTGGGGCTGAACTGGAGGGTTCAATTATCCCCAAAACTCACGGAAAATAACCTTGTAGAAGCACAGAGGGCAGGTAACAGAGCCTGTCACCAGACACGACAACCCACTCCTAAATAACCCAGTGGGGAAGTACCAAGCCACTTCCACACCAGAGAGGTGGAAATTACGGTGAACTGAAAAGAGACGGGTGAAAACACAGCCACGAGGAGTTTTCCCGTCTGTGATCACTGCACCAGATTAAAAACGAGTTTGTGCAGCAGGTCTGCAGGAAGACGATCCCTAATCTGCAACACACGACACACATGGCAAGCCTAACCCAAGGACCTTAAAGCTATTAAGGCTCCAGCAACCTGGAGCAGCCATTCCCAGCAGGAAGGAGGCAGCCGGAAGATCTACCAGCTCGCACGCAGCCAGACCCACCAGGGCCTCAGCACACAGGGCCCGGCACTTCACGCTGACCCACGCGGGAGGGAGCAGGAGGAGCGGCTGGTGGAAGTTTGAGGGGTTGGATCAGCAGAAATTCGGGATTGTTTTTCCCCACAGAGCCAAGACACATCTCTGTGAGCTGGCACTGCAGTGGGGTCTGTGATTAGCGCACAGAAGGGAAAAGCCGAAATAGTTTGAGTGCCAATAATCCCGGTCCTAAAGCTGCCTTAGTCCTTCATTACTGATTGAGGAAGCGATTAACACCTGAAATATTCATGTTGCACTCCCAGATCCATCCCAGTGGAATTTCCACCTGCGCTCACGGAGCAGTGGCCCCACAGACCCCACCAGAACGACCACTACAATGGATGTATTCGTGCTCTTTTCAAAGCCTCCAACGACTCATTCCTCCTCTTTAAACCAACAACTGAACTTTCCCTTTGGAATAAGGAAAAAAAAACCCCTCCAGATCAGCAGCAGAGACACAACCTCCGACCTACAGCAGGGGCCTGATGGGGCTCCAGCAGCAGAGGCCACGTGTGCCAGGACCAGCGTGAAGGGAAAGGTGGCTGCAAACATCACCAGAACTTCCATGACAGCTCCTTTGGAAAAGGAAAGGAACAACTGGACGTGTTTCCAGCTCCTTTCCCTCAGGAATCCTGACTGTGCCAGCACCGGTACCAAAGCTGGAGGAGCAACCTTCAAGCTTCGTGTGACTGCAGGAGAGTCCCTCAGCCCAGCCTGATCCAGCTCTGCTCCGACACCGCTCGCCAGCCACGACGGTTGAGCCAACACCAGGAATTTTGGGATGGCTGCACCAGGACCTCTGGTTCCCATTCTTTTCCACATGAGCTGCTCGAGACAAGCTGAAGTCCGCTCTAATTGGTATTTCAGAGGGAAAGCCAGCACACCAGAAGCAAAATACACGCTCCTGGATGTTCCCAGGCTCTGGAGTTTGGTCAGCACACCTTAAAATGCGGCCCTAATTTATTCCTTTTAACTCAACTGCTGCTCATTAGCAGGAGCTTGTCTTAAAAGTGATTTCACAAGAGGCCTTTTGTCAAATTTACACTGGCATTTGTCAGTTTGAGATTAAGCCCCCCGTGTTCACCAACTGGATACCCTGCTCACACTAAAGCATAAATTAACATTTTAATGGAGCTCGGATCTATTGGAGGCCCCTTCGCTCCATGCTCATTATATTTCACCTCCCCAAAAGTCCCTTTCCCTGCTTTGCTGAGCCAGGGGCAGGCTTTAGGACAGACTCCAGCTTTCCCTATCAAAGGGAAGAAGCTTTTTCTTCCTAAGCCATTCCTCCACCTCAAAGGAAGAGCCTTGAAAGGAATGAAAGCAGCTGGGAAATCTGGGTGTCCCCTACGGCAGCAGCTGGGAAGACGCTCCCACACTTTACAAACTTCCTTTGTGCCACATTCCGGGTTTGTTGCCCTTCTTCCCAAACCCGAAGCAGGGGGACAATAATCCAGCTCGGCCTTCGGTGGGGTCCTGTGGCAGCAGCCACGACGCCTCTGGCAGCGCCGTCAATCACAGCGCCCAAACCACAGGAGGAAACGCGTGGATTCCAATTTAATCACCATCGCCAGGGGAAGTGGGGGGAATCCCTCCCGGCCAACCCCAAAGAGATCCCTTTGTCCAGCCACCTTTCCCCACTAACAGGAGGGAACAAAAGCAGGAAAGGCTGTTTCACAAGGAGGAAAACCTCTCCACCATATTGGATTTTCTTCCCACCTTCTCCAAACAATGCCTCGTACTTGTAACCTGCAATCCGCCCTCCCGCGGCATCTCCCGGCCTCCAGGGATGCGGGAACCGGGAGAAATCCTCTCGCAAACCTCCCGGGCAGCGGCACTGCCATGTTTTTTTTCCCCAGGGTTGCCTGCGGCGCGGGTTGCATCCTCCACAATAGGACAAAGCCCCACCACGGCTCATCCCCCTCCCTCCGCCGCACCCCCATCAGCTGTCAGCTTTCCTTAGGGATCACCGGGATGCAGCGACATCGCAGGAAAGGGGATTTTTTTTGGGGGGGGGGGGGGGGGCGGGAGAAGGGAAATTTGACAGGCTCGCCAGCCTCCCATCCCCCTCCTGCTGCAGTCAGGGCTGGATGGAGCCGAAGGCTGCAAAGGCGGAGCGGGAATGGGGATGGAGAGGGGGGGGATAACCACGGCTGCCTCCACCCTGCACGGACCTGCAGCCACGTTAGGTTTGTGGTACCGGGAGGTGGGGGGCGGGGAAGACATGTGTGAAGGAAAAAAAATAAGATAATAATCGAAAAAATAAATAAAAGGCAATAAATCCCCGTCGGCGTTTTATTGTCCGAGTCTCCCCCCGCCCTCCCTCCGCAAAACAACCGCATTTCCTGGGGCCCCCGGGGAGCTGGGGGGGGATCGGGGACGGGGCTGTATCCAAACACGAAGAGCTGTTACAATCATACAAAAACCCCACCCCGGGGTCCACTTAGGGATGGGGGGAAGGATCCAGGGTGGGGATGGGATTGGAGCTCGGGGGTGCTGTGAGAATTAACGATGAGGAAATGACCATTGGGTCCCCGAGGGGGTCACACACACCAGACCCCCGGGGTGATGTTGAGGGGCGGAGGGGGGAGGATCCCAGGCTGGGCTGGAGATGAATGGGGAAGGATCCAGGGTGGAGGTGGGACTGAAGCCGGGCGGGGTGCTATGGTAATTAATGACGGGGGAAAACACCCAGGGGTTCTCATGGGGGTCACACACACCAGACCCCCGGTAATACTGGGGATGGAGGGGGGGGAAGCACCTAGATAGAGATGGGGGGGCTACGATGGACAGGTGACAGCTGAAGAAAACGGCCTGAATGAGGCGAGAGGGATGATAATCAGGTGAGAGATTGGGGAGGGGACCGCACACCCGCGGGGAGGGGATAAAGACCCGAGTGCCCGAGGAGGGGGGGGCTCAGACCCAGGCTTGGGGGGATGATCAGGTGCTAGACGGGCAAAAGGACAGCGAAGCCGGGATGAGTGAGGGATGGGGAAGGGGATCAGCCGCAGGAGCCGGTGGATGGCGGGGGG